>VWZG01005582.1:389115-415585 GCA_013396735.1 Grallaria varia | reverse complement strand
GCCATCCCTGTGTCCCTGCCATCCCTGTCCCTGTGTCCCTGCCATCCTGTCCCCCTGCCAGCCCCGACCCGCAGCTCCCTCTGGGCTTTCAGATGCTGCTACAATGCAAGTAAGGGTCGGGAGCAGCATGCTATTGTAAGCATGAATGCAGAACCAGTCCTTTTCCTACCAGCTGTCAAAAAGTATTATTTAATCTCAAATAGCTCTCAGTAGCTTTTTTTTGTGTCGTTGTTGCTGTTGTTTCCTCTAGTTTGTTTTAAGAAGGTTGTTGAGTGTGAGAAAGCAGGAAGCAGTGTCAATAACACAGTGGGTTTTTTTCTTTTCACAGACACCCTTTGAACTCCCTTTACTCTGCCTCCCCTCCAGTTACATTTACACACCCTATAAATAACCTTCCAGGGCTTTGAAATGCTTTTATTAAAGCTGAGTGATTTTTTTTTCCCCCCCCAAATCCAGTGTTATTTGCTGCATTATCTGTAGACAACCTTCAGCATAATTACTATAAATGGCGTTAGGTTTTAACCCGTCCCTGCATGTGCTGAATGAGAGGGAAAACCAGGCAGAAGAGGGGCAGAAGCTCATGGAGGAGATGATGGATGGGCTGGCCTGGGCCTCCGTGGTCTGTGGGGTGGGCGGAAGTGGGGCTGAGCCTGTTCCAATGCCTTTACTGTCATCCTTGGGGACAGCTGTCCTGGACACTTCCAAGGTCCTACATGAGCACAGGATGTCTGAATCCTCCAGTTCCTGCACACGACTGGTCTGCGGGGTGGCACTGGGAGCAGTACTGGGGGAGTGAAGGCAGTGGGTCTGTGAGCAGGGTCTCCCTGAGCCCAGCCTGCTCTTCCTGAGACCCCTGCAGATAAAAATGGGACCCCTCTGCACCCTGCGAGGGGACCTGTGCCAACATCCTCCTCTTTGGGTGAGTTCAGCACAATCTGGCCCTCTGGGATGGATGTGTCTGTTGCTTCCTTGTTACTTTGGGCTTTACCTTAATAACTCCACAGGCAGTCCCGATTTACACTGATTGAAGCCAGAAAATTATGGTCTTTCCCAATAATTCTCTGCTGCCTGTGCTTGTCTTCCCATGCCAGAGGCATTGCAGATCCTGCAGTAAGGTTTGGGATGCCTCTGCTCCAGGTTTCCTTGCTTCCATCCGCTCCCTGCCCTTCCTGGAGCAGCAAAGTGATGCCAGAACCACCTGTCCAGCTTTTACTGACCCCATTCCAGGCTTCTCCCGGGTTTTTTCCCCCTATTAGTCATCACTAAGGTTGTGCCTTGAAGAACTGCTTGATCCAAGTTTTCCTGTGTCTCCAGGAGCCAAATCCCTGGAAAACCACCCAGTCCCGTTAGTGTAGCCCTCAATGACAGCAGATGGGAGTTCCTGGAGACTCAGAGAGGTGCAGGATAAGGCCACTCCTGCCAGCCCTGCAGCCCGCAGGAGTGTTTGTCTCTGCCTCTTGTTTTCTTACCAAATGATGAAAATCTTGTCCACCAACATCAATCTTCAACTTTCTGTCCCCAGCAGGGAACCCCCTCAGCCCACCTGGACCAGGGACAGGTCTGGCTGGCTCTGCTCTCATCAGTGTCCCTTGCAGCCACCTGCCACAAGGGTTGGAACTACATGGTCTTTAAGGTCCCTTCCGACCCAAACCACTCTCTAATTCTATGATTCTAGGAATTTAAAAATCAGGAAATGACAAAAACAGCCCACTTTACTTTGAATTAATGGAAATATTTCTGTTTGTGAGCCTTTCTTTTCCTCCTTGCTTTGTTGATACCTACAGATGGACAGTTAAAAAGCCAGCTCCTTAATATGATATTAACTAGAGAGTTAAGAAGTCTTTTTCATACTTTTAAATAGAATAAAGTATTGTAATTGTGACAGTGGTGGATTAGAGGTTCTTTAATGCATTTTCATCTATTCTTTTGCAATGGATTTCACTTTTTTGAGGTGGACACTTTTGGTGAGGGGGGAATGAAAACCACAAAAAAAAATAAAAATACTCTTGGGGAAATGTTATTATTACCTAAGAATAAACCCACTGGTTGTGAAATATTTATAAACACGTTGTTGGTATTATTGGGATGACGCATTTTGGAGGACTTGAAGGAATGAGGAATTTTCCTGACCAGTGTGCTGGAAGCCTGGCAGGTCATTTTCTATTCTAGATGGAGCTTTTGCAGGCGAGTGAGAACGATGAAGGGCATTAGCTAAATAAGAGATGATTTAGTGGTGATGGCACTGTTGGTCCACGGATCCCCCAGCTGCTAAATTTCAATATAAACTCCATAACTCTGGATGCAGAAAGAACTGAACATGCACAAGAGACTGTTTCTGAATATATTTTTTCCCCTCTCTCCAATAAAAGGCACAAATAATAGCGTATTTTTCAAAGTGCAAAGCACTTTACATTGCAAATAGTTGCATTAAATTTACATTTCACGGGTGAGTGGCCATCGCCGCCGCTTGCCACGTCCTCGCTGGTGACACTGGAGCAGTTGTACATGATGTAGTGCCCAGTGACCTGTGCGTGCCTGGAGTGCCCAGGATGAGAGGGCAGAGCGCCCCTGAGCTCCACAACCTTGGCTACAAAGGCAGAAGGTGAAGGAGTGGAAGCGCAGGGGAAGCAGAGAGTGGGAGAAGGCCTTCTGATTTCTGGGCAAAGCCAAGGGGAAATCCATCCTTCCAGGGCTGGAAGGACACGATTCCTGTGCCCACGGGGCAGAGGGAGGCGAGACACCTGCATTTTTTTTTACAATGACAGCCAAGCTGCGCTCCTGCTCCGCAGTGTCCAGCCTGTGGATCTGCGGTGCTTCCCGGGAAAGGTCAACACACTGCTGTCCCCGTTTTCTCCAGAGGTGATCGATGCAGTGCAAACGCTGTGCTGGCAGTTGTTCCAGCCACAGCAAACTCACTTTGTGCTGCCCTCTTTGGGAGGTGCAGGATGGCTGCTGTTACCCCGATAACAGCTCCTTCCTCCTGCCATGGACCACCTTTCTGGCTTGTGTTGGTAGAGATGATTTTCATGGAATCATTCAAGTTGGAAAAACCCACTAAGATCATCAAGTCCAACTGTTAACCCAGCCCTGCCAAGCCCATCACCTAACTGTGTCCCCAAGTGCCACGTTCACTGGTCTTTTAAATTCCTCCAGGGATGATGACTTCTCTAGGCAGCCTGTTGCAGGGCTTGACAACCCTTTCAGTGAAGAAAATTTTCCCTCAGTGAAGATAATTTCCTACATAATATCCAATCTAAGATTGATTTTCATGCCCTCCTTTGAGCAGCTCCCTGTCAGAGCCACCCTGGCAGTCAGAGGCTCCCTGATTTCCCTGCTGGATCAGAGCAGCCACCCTGCCCTCCCTGTCCCTGCAGGTGATTGCTGCTGTGCCTGAGGCCACCACCCAAACCCTGGGTGCTCCCTGGGGCTGGCTGGGTTGTAGGAATGGCAATGTCCCTCTGTGAAGTCCCTCTGTCACCAGCACACCATGGCAGGCAGGAGCCCAGTGCTCCTTCCGCGCCCTAAGAGAATGTGAGGACTTTTTAATTCCTTTCTTTGCTGATCTTCAACTTCCTCGACGCCTTTTCTGGTCAGTCCCTACTGTGACCTTTCCACTCAGTGCATTGCTCCATTTTGAGTCTCAAGGTTGGCTGTTTGTCACTTCTCTGTGTTGGCTTTGGCCCCTGTGAGCGCGGAGTCTGTGCCTGAGCCACTCCTTACCTGCAGAAATTCTCCCTCCTTGGTTGCTGTGCTGGCATTTTCCATCCTGGCAGCCTCGAGGTCCCTCTCGCCTGGTCTGTGAGGCCAGGCTGGGTCACAGCTGGCTTTGCATCCCTGGAAAATGAGCAGAGCCCCGAGAAGGCACAGAGGGGGCTGGTCCCATCTCTGGGGAGGGCAAGGAGGGCTGTTGGAATGGGGAGCCCCAGTGGGGACGTGTCCATCCCCGAGCCTGACCCAAGCAAGGAACAAACATTGATTCCCTGCTGGATTTATCCTACCGTGGTTTTTGTTCAGCGGTGCCCACACTCACAGACTGAAAACCCATGTGGGTTTGCCAGCCTGTGCTGCAGCCATGACTGTGCTGATGTGCAGCTGTAGCTGCCTGGTTGGGAATTGCTGTTTTGGATTTGTTTACAGGCTCCTGGGAGAGCTCTCCCATTTTATGGCTCTTTTCCCTGGGCACTGTGCTCCCGTTCCCCCTGAGCAGTGCCGTGCCACTCGCTGTGCCACTGAGCTGTGCCACGTCGGGAGCCACCTCCTGCTCGCAGCATTGTGATTTCCAGAATTTCCTCCACCAAAAAAAAAATCTCAAGCAGTTCCTTAATAAACTAGTTCAGCGTATAAAGTATTTAACTGTTGTGTAATTTCCTGGCAAGCCAGCGGGTCCCCTAATAAATGCAGGAGCGTCGTGCTGGCTGCGGGCCAGCGCTCAGGCGTCCCTGGCCAGCTGCCCTGTGCCAGCTCGTAAAAACCTCCCTCCCCGGCTCCTCTTCCCACCCTGCTCCCCACTCGTGGGAGGCACAGCCAGGCAGGGGGTCCCTGGGAGCCCCCCCGAGCCCACCCTGAGGTTCAGTGCCCCGTTGTCTGCAGGGAGGAGGCTGGACAGTGTCACCAGCCCCATGGTTTGTGTGACAGAACCAGTTGTTCTCCTCGGTTTGCACACGCAGAGCCCTTTCCCCAGGGGTCGGATGGTTTCTGGCGCCTGTAGCAAAGCCACAGGAAATATCACCGACTTCAGGGGTTTCTATGGGTTTTAGCAGTTTCTCACCTTTCCAGGCAGGGGTAAAAAGCGTGGAGAAATGATTCATCCCATCCCTGAAAACCAAACCAAAACCCACCAGGGAACCAGCCAAGCCTCGGGCAGCCAGTCAAACCTCCCCGTGCTCCGACCCAAGGTCACAGCTGTGGGGCCTGACTCAGAGACCTCAGCCTTTAGGGTCTGATCCCGGGGGGCTGCCGGTTCACCACATCAGCACAGCCCTTCGTTCTGCTTGTTAATTCCCTGCAACAACCCCCCGGCTGGTGCCTTCCCCATGGATCTCCCTTAAGGCACGGAGCCTGGCGGGTGCTGCCGGGAGCCAGTGGGTCTGCTGGGTGCTGGTGAGTCTGTTGGGGTGCTGGTGAGTTTGTTGTGGTGCTGGTGAGTCTGTCGTGGTGCTGCTGAGTCTGTTGTGGTGCTGGTGTGTCTGTCGTAGTGCTGGTGTGTCTGTTGTTGTGCTGGTGAGTCTGTCATGGTGCTGGTTAGTCTGTTGTGGTGCTGGTGTGTCTGTTGTGGTGCTAGTGTGTCTGTCATGGTGCTGCTAAGTCTGTTGTGGTGCTGGTGTGTCTGTTGGGGTGCTGGAGCATTCTGCGGGGTGCTGGTGAGTTTGTTGTGGTGCTACTGAGTCTGTTGGGGTGCTGGAGCACCTGACGGGGTGCTGGTGAGTCTGTTGTGGTGCGGGCAAGTCTGTTGTGGTGCTGGTGAGTCTGCTGGGGTGCTGGCAGGTCTGCTGGGATGCTGGTGCCTCTGCTGGGATGCTGGTGAGTCTGTTGTGGTGCTGGTGCATCTGCTAGGGTGCTGGAACATCTGCTGGGGTGCTGGTGAGTTTGTTGTGGTGCTGGTGAGTCTTGTGGTTCTGGAGCATCTGCTGGGATGCTGGTGAGTCTTGTGGTGCTGGCGCATCTGCTGGGGTGCTGGAGCATCTGCTGGGGTGCTGGTGAGTTTCTTGTGCTGGTGCCTCTGCTGGGATGCTGGTGCATCTGCTGGGGTGCTGCAGCCCCCCTGGAATCCAACGTGCTGTCCCAATGTGCTGGCCAGCTGAGGGAGGCACGCCGGCTGCGCCGCGTTTGAACTGGGAGGGAGGTGGGACCAGGATGCAGCTTCAAAGGCTCTGAACCGGCTGCCAAGAAGTTCAAAGTGGCAGATTTGGGTTTTATTTCCAGCCTCACGAGAGCCTCGATGCCTTGTTTTCCGAGCCGTGGGGATGCCGTGGTGGGATCTGGAAGGCTCTCTGGCCTCACCGGCCGCGTGGCTTTGGGACAGGGCGAGTGTTTGCTGCAAACACAGGGGGCTGTGGCTGACCCGCTGCAGCAGCCCCGGCAAGCCTGGCAGAGAGGAAGGAGTGGGCTGGATGCCTTTATGTGTGAAGTGAAACCATCTGGCAACAGGCGGACAGACAGACAGACTGACAGACAGACAGACAGACAGACAGACATCCCACACTGGGCTGTGCGAGCCCGGGTGGGTGGTGGGGGCTCTCCAGGGAGAAGGATGGGGAGAGGAGGACACGGAGGTGGGCTGCTGGACAATGCCCAGTGTTTCCCAGCTGAGCTGCCCTGCAAGGGGATTGTCTCTTCTTCCCTGTCTGGTGGGGCTGGGCCCACTGGGCACACTGGGCACACTGGGCACACTGGGCACACTGGGTTTCCTGTGGCAGACCCACTCCAGAGGGCAATACCTGACCTGGGCTGTGTGTGCAGGGGGTTGTTCTGGAAGGGCCTGCCCCTGCCTGGCATCAGTTAGGACTGTCCCAGACCATCTCTAACTTCCCTTACAACCCAAACCACTCAGTGATTCTTTGATTCTACATTTTACGTTTTTATCCCTCAGACCCTCTGCATCTCTATGTGAACATCCATTTGGGTGGGAGCAAAGATGAAGTTCCAAAGCCATGTGTGGGCATCCCTTGTTCAACTGCATGGAAACAAGGGGTGAAGGAGATCTTCTGCTGGCACCAGGCCCAGTGCAAAACCTGCTGAGGCCGATGAGTTTTCCTGATAACTTGGAGGACTTTGGACCCTGCCCTTTGGCACACGTGGCTGAGTCCTCTTGGAAGTGGTTCGTGCCCTGTGTGTAAGAGAGGGAGCTGCTGGGAAGCCCCTCCTTGCCTTTTCCCATCCATAGTATTGTTTTGTATTAACATACATGTTTTGGGTAGGGCAGATAAAAGCACATGCAGCATCCTTATCCTAATTTCTGAAGCAGGTTTGCTTACAGGCTCTTTCACAGTGTCTGGGCAGATGTGCTGGCCCGAATCCAGCCAGGATCCAGCTGTGCTGGGGGAGACTCGGATCTCTTTGGGTCATTTGTGCCAAGCCAGAGAAGCAGCAGCACCATCCTGCTCCATCACAGACTGAACGCTCACTGGGAGGATTTCCTTCCCCTGGGATTTATTTCTGTGAATGGAAATCGGCTTAGCAGGGGGTGGCACTTTTGAATTTGGCAATTGTGGAGCTAAGTGCTCAAGAAGGGAAAATCTCCTGGCAGACCTGTCCCTAGAAATGCTCCCAAGCCTCCAGCTGGAACTCATCTCATCTGCCAGGTGCTAATGGTCCCATTTCAGTCCTGTCTGTGTTGGTGGGACTCACAGCAGCCACTCCAGGAAAGCCCCTGCATACATGGGAAAGCCCTGGGCACCTGCTCGGGGCTCTGCTGCATCTCAGCTTCAGAGCACAGCTTGTGGCTGTGATACAGTTCAGGAGTTTATTCACTATTTTATTCCAGCCTTATGTATACCTTGCTGCTCAGGGTGGTTTTCTCTCTTTCCATGCCAGTTGCAGACCAGTTTCTTTGCCTTGCTTGCCCTGCAGCCATTTGCTACAAGCAGCTTCTGTTACTGAAGGTTTTGTTTGGATGAGCCATCTCATCAGGAAATCAATTGTGTTTTTTGTTTGAAATCACACAGGTAGTCATATTTCCTTATTTTTGGTTAAGTGGCCATCGCCTCCTAATTATAGTTTCTCTTTTTTTTAAAATACTGTACTCAATTTACAGCCTAATTACCCTTACCTTGTTTGTTTAATGGAGCTTATATAATGGTTCCTGTGATCTTCACGAAATGTTACACTGGGATTTCATTTTTCACTTTATAAACTGTGATTTTATATTAATGTTTTTAACCTCAGGTTTCTAATCATAAAGTCGTAAGGAGTTTAATTGATTTGAAGCTAGCCATGCCCCGAAGTGTGTACATGTCAGATTGATTCAAATTGATCCAACGTGTTTAAATAAAACTCGTGCCAATAGCACGTCACACCTTCTGCTACCAGATATTTGCCCAAAGCTCTCTGGTAACTTAATTATGCTGCCATCTCAGCATGATAAATTATTGACTAGTACATGATTTTGTGTGTGTTTGTTGTAGTTTGAGGAGCCAGAGAAACCCTCTCCAGTCCTGCACGGCAGTGCAGGCACATCGTGTTGGAGACAACTGCTGAAAATCCATTTGGTGACAGTACTGGAGGCTCCAGTCCCTGCTCACTGCAGCTCTTACCCAGTGTCTGGTCACATCCTCGTGTCTTCTCACAGTCTGGGGCAGTTTTGGTGCTCCAAGAAGCTACTTCTGACATGAAAAGAAAGGAATGGGAGGTCAGAGAAACAGTACAACATACGGACCCAAAGCAAAGCTGACACAGCAATGGCACCTGATTTCAAGCTGAACAGTCAGCCTGGAAATCCTCAGCAGCTCATCTGCTGGCTCTGCTTTGCAGTTGATTTCCACGAGCTACAGTCAGTTCAGGGCACAGAGCTGGCACTTTGCTGCTGTTTAGGAAGTGCTTTAAGAGGCTCAGGTGTTCGGAGCCCCGACTGTGACTGTGCCACATGGAGCGTGGAGCAGCCAGGATGCACTGAAGGACATCACTGTTACCAAAGAGCCCTGGCCTTGTTGGAGCAGTCTGTTCCTGTGCAGGAATCCCACCCAGTGCCACACATCCAGAAAGAAGGCACAGATGAATGTATTTTATATAGATTTTCTTGTTTGGTTTTGTGAACGCACAGAATCATGGAATGGTTTGGGTTGGAAGGGATCTTAAGGATCATCCAGGTCCAACTCCCCCTGCCACAGAAGGGACACCTTCCACTGGACGGGGTTGCTCAAAGTCCCACCCAGCCTAGCCTTGGACACTTCCACAGGGACAGCTGGAGGAAATCACTCTGCTGAAGGCATTTAAGACAATTGTAAGAAAAGGTGCAAGACTGCTGTGGATTTTATTTTTTACATTGCACTGGATTTTGTCCTGATTGGGAACATTGCTGTTAAAATTGTCTGCAACTTTTGTAACGGAGACTCACAAAAATCCTGCCTTAGACTGTTGTTTCTCCGCAGGCCAAGCAGAGGTGTTGTGCACTGATTCCAGGGAAGAATTCCCCATGGAGCACTTGTGCTTGTGCTACCCACGTCGGGGTAGCCCTCTGTGTTTGATGTGTAAATCACACATCTCTGCACTGACTCGCTAGTAAAACACTGGAGCTCTAGAAATAATGTGCATTGCTCTCATGAGAATATTTTTTATCAATTGGCCCATAAAATTCACCAAGGAATTATGTGAGTACCAATATATCTCTACCATCCTCCCTCTGATGAGACCATCTATTTGGGATAGATGAAACTCAAAGTTAATGTGCCCGCTTTCCCACGTGCAGTGTTATTTTCCGGGTGTAAATACGGCGCTTACATAAGGCAATGACCCTGCAGGGATGTTGGTGATATGCACCACTACTTTTCATGACTTGGTGCCATTGGCCCATGGCAAACACTGCAGCCCTTCCACGGCGTGTCCCTCCCAGCCAGCTCCATTTGCAGCCTCCTGAGCACCACATGCCTCGTAACCATTGCTGGATCAGCTGCAAGGGGCAGATTTCCCTGGATGGCCATGGCAGCCCCAAGTCCTGGAGTCACAAGTGCTGCAGGCAGTGACTGTCTCTCTTTTGATGCACAGCCTGAGATCTGCACCAGGTTCTGGTACCTGAGAACTTCCCTGTGCTGCCTTCACGGCTCTGATGGTCCCCAAGTGCTGGTGGTGAAGTCACCCATGTGAAGCCAGGGCTGCTCTGACTGCCTGGACAGTCACCAATGTGCCACATCCACACCCACTGCAGTCCCGGCCCTGCTGGCAGCACCAATGGATCTGGGCTGGAGCAAACCCTCTGCCGTAGCAATAAGGCAGAGCTGATTCATGGAGCCATGGAATTATTTGGGTTGGAAAAGCCCTCTGAGATCACTGAGTCCAGCCGTGATCCCAGCACCGCTGTGTTCACCACTAAGCCATGTCCCCAGGAGCCACATCCACGTGCCTTTTGAGCACTTCCAGGGATCGTGACTCCACCACTTCCTTGGGCAGCCTGTGCCAGTGTCTGACCACCCTTCCAGTGAAGGCATTTCCCCTGTTATCCAACCTAAACCTCATTTGGCCTGTGTGGTTCTCTGCATTCCACAGAGGGCCTGGGGCTCTCGGAGGTCTTGGGGGGAAAATGCACGTGGTGGAGCCAGATTTTTCCATGGGGTTTGTATCCAGATGTTCAGTGGAGCAACAACAAGTGCTGGAGGGGCAGATGGGCATGGGATCTGTGGGACCTGATGGGTCGAAGGCAAAAAGGGACAGTGACACCCGTGAAGCTGGTGAGGGTTGCCTGCAGAAAAAGGGGTATTGCCCCCAGCTGCCCCTCACGCTCCAGCCTTGGGATCCAGCCTCAAAAACAGCCCATCCAAACACTGTTTTTCCTGGAGCCCCGCTGGCCATGATTCTGAGGTTTCCATTGCTCCGTAGGATGGGCCATTCACAGCTGCACTGGGAATGGAGCACTCCCTGCTTTTCCACACCAGGGAGAGACCAGGGCGATGGGGACAGACCCAGCCACGCTGCTGCTGCTGCTGCTGCTGCTGCTGCTGCTGCTGCTGCGTCCTGGCGCTGGCAGCTGAGTGGGGTGAGGACTGGAAGGGGCCAGGCAGGGTGAGGTGGGATGGCAGTGTGAGGACAGGGTGATTTATCTGAGTCACTGCCGGGCAGGGGGGTATCTTTATCTCCACTGAGCCCCACAGCTGGCTGATGGAGCACAGCCCCCCTCGCCCTCGATAAGCGTGTGGGCAGCGTGTATAATTCTTACAGAGCTTTCCTGCTAACCTAAACAGAGATTCTGCAAACTTTATGTGCTCGGAAGATAAAAGGTAATGAGGCTCCATACCTTTCCTGGCTGAGCCCCCTTACCAACCTCTCAATTGCTTCCAAAATGCCCTCTCGTAACCTCTCCATTAGAAATAGATTGGCGGTCTTAATTCTCCTCTTATCGCAGACAGCGCCCAGGGGAAAGAGTCATGTCCTTCCCCTCCTGCTCCCCGGGAGAGATTTGCTTCCCGAGGAGGCTGTAACCCGGAGCAGGTCCTGTGCTGCAGGCTGTGCTGTGCAGATGGGGAGGCGGCAGGGATTTGTGGCAGTTCATATATCTGCGCTGATGGAGAAGAATTGAAGGAACGGGAGTGCATTGAAAGCAGGCGATTGTATTCCTCAGGTCGGGCCATTGTATTTTATTTATCGTTTAAAAGTACTGTGTCTGCTGCCCTTTGAAACCTGCTGAAATCCAGCGCTGCTGGTGCTGCCCTGGATTCGCAGAAAAGAGCAATTTCTGTTCTTCATTAAACAAAGATGCCACCAGCTCCATCAGCTGCAGGTTTTGTGGTTTCAAGTGGCTCAAAGCTGTTTTATCCTTCCTGATTTTTCTAAAACCATGGCTGGTACCCACCTTTCGTTGCCCCTGGCTCCCTGGCCAAGCCAGGGAGCAGAATCCCATTGCTTTAGCCTGGTCCAATGCTGGCTCAGGAATCCAGGTCAGTTCCCAGCCCTGAATAGTGAGCCTGTTTCTATCACTGAATTCTGTAATTCCTGTTCTGTTTCTGTAGGTAAATAAGCCGAGGTGAGGTAAATAAGCTGGCACTTATGTTTTGTGCCCTGTTGTATTCCCAGATCAGCCTGTGGCTGGTCCGTGTGCCTGTCCCAACCCCAGGGAGCTCCCTGTCTGCTCTCCTGCCACAGATGCTCCAAGTACCCACATATGGGGCCACCTGGCCATAGCTGTGTCTGGTGTAGCCTGGGACGTGTTTCACATAAATCCAACATATAAACCTGTTCAGGCTCTGGTGAGGCTGCTGGGAGGTATGCTCCCTGTTTCCTGGGACTTGCAGGATGAGCTCTTGGGCAGCAGTGGGATGTGTATGCCCTGCCAGGGGAGGACGTGGGGCCCCAGGGGACCTTTCCAGCCTGCTCTCTGCCACCTGATGGGCTGGGTCAGCCCCTTGCACAGGCACAAAATGAGACTCCTGAAGTTTCAGATGGATTTATGAGTCTGTGCTGCTTGAATGGCCTGAGAGTGTCTGCCCAAGGCCAGTCTGACTCTTCCTGGTTTCTGCTTTGCTCCAGAGACTGGCAAATTGGAGCTGCCCCTCCCGAGGCATTGCGATGCAGCCAGCCAAGTGCCAGAGCATCACCAAATGACTATTGATTTTCTAGCAGGGTGTCTGAGCTGTAGGCAAGAGAGCTGCTTTTTAGCCTGGCTGCATGTTGTGAAGAGGAGAAAACCAGCCAAGTGTTGTTTACAGACTCCGGTGTGCCTTGCTGACCCCTCACACGCCGAGTGCCAAAGGGAGCTTTACCCCCACGGGCAGCAGCAGGTGCCCTTGGTGCTTCTGCATAATGGGGATTAAACTCCCCAGGGCTCTGCAAGCAAAGGAGGCACAAGGGTCTTGCTTTTTGGGGGGTCTCTGCCCCTGGGTGAGGGTGTGAAGGGGGCTGGGGAGCTCCCAGGGTGCCTGAGGCAGGCGTGGGGCAGAAAGGAGCTCGTGCCATAGAATCACAGAATGGTTTGCCTTGGAAGGGACCTTAAATACCATCTCGTTCCAACACCATGGGCAGAGACACTTTCCACTAGACCAGGCTGGACAAATCCCCATCCAGCCTGGCCTTGGACACTTCCAGGTGTGCCCAGGACCTTACCCACGGGGTTGTGGTGGCTGTTGCTGCCCAGAGCTCTGTGCTTTGAGTTGCAGTGCTGGAGGTGCTGCCGGGGCTGTGTGACTGTGGCAGTGCCTGTTGCTATAACTACAGCACTGGGGATGCAGCCAGGGCTGCCACACACGCCTTGCCAGCAGCTCTCCCAGCACGGAGGGCACAGAAGGGCTTGTTGGATTTAATATTTATGATACCAATTACGGTGGAGTTGTACCCTCAAACCAAATTCTGCTGGGTTCGCATCTGAGTTTTGGAGACCTCGGGAGGAGATTGGATCTCCAGTGTTCAGGCTGCCAGCTGCAGAGTGGGGAGGGTGTCCCATGGCCACCATGCCAGCGTGCCAACCTGCTGGCACCACCGAGCCCCGGCACGGTACCTCCCCAAGCCACAGGGCTGGCCTCCAGCAACAGGCAGGTTCCTTCACCAAAAGGGATATGTGCCTGGGTCAGGGCACTGAAGTGATGCTCCCGAGGCACCTTTAGAACCACTTGTGTTGCAGAAAGAGCTGCCTCAGTTTCCCTTCATTTCTCTAATAAGCAACACCTCCCCATGGTGCAAACACAGCTCCTCTCCCTCTCTGTTTGGAGGACATGGAAAGGGCTGACCTGACCTCTGTGGGGAGTCCTGTCCCTGCTACTGCGTCCCCAAACATCGTGGGGAGCCCTGCCTGTCCCTGCCACAGCTGGTCCTCCCTGGGCACCTCTGCGGTGTGTTGGAGCCTCATCCCCCTCGGGCAGAAGGGAAGCCACGCTCCCAGCCCCATCTGATTGTGGGGCTCTGGCACAGCCCCGAGCTGGCATCCTTCACATCACCTGCTGCAATCCCTCAATCCCAGGCGTCATCCAAGGATGTTTTCCAGCAGAAGGAGCCTTGTGGCAGGAGGGAGAAGTCAGTTCTGCTCAGCGAGTGCTCCATCAGGAGTGATGGCCAAAAGCCACTGTTCTTTCCTGCTCGTTCTTGAAGCTGCAGCATCTGGGGCAAGAGGGGGGAGGCAAAGTCCCCCCCAGGGATGCTGCACCCCAAAGTTTACCTGTTGCTCTGCTCCCCCCTGCCCCAGGGCGGTCAGTCGGCTGCAAGGGAGGGCAGAGGGTATGAAACCCTCTGCAGAAGGTGGCCAGGCTGGGTCAGGGCAGCTTGGAACAAGGTTCACCTGTTTCCCAGCAGCAACTGCCCTCCTGCAGCAGGACAGGGCAGACCATCTGCAGGGCCGATGTTTTCCAGCTGTGCTTTGTCTGCGAGACTGAGGGTCAATAAAACTTCTGAATGGAGCGTCTCTGTAGTTGGAGGAGAAGTGTGTGTATCCTCTTGCTGCCTTGCAGTGTAGATCTGAGGCGGGTAATGACTCTGCTTGGCTAATTTAGCCTCTGCCCAAGTCTAACTAATTACAAGCCCTTTTCTCTTTGTTCTTGCGTAACCCTTCAAGTGTTTCCTTTGGAAGAGGCTTTGCTAAATGCAGCTTCTTGGAGCCTGTTTTCCAGGGCAGCATCAAAGGCAGGCTGCCAAGGAACCAGGCTGCAACACGTGTGGAAGGGCTGCCGAGCCAGCACAGCAATGCCCGGGGCAGGGAAGGAGCCAGGCAGCCAGCAACTGGATTTCCCTCCTCCAAGGAGGGAGGAGGGTGATGGAAAGCGTTGGACAGCATCTTCTGACTGCACCTTGAACTGGGTAATAAAGCTGTCCCGAGGGATTAATTTTCAGTGCCTCGGGGCACTGCTTGCAGGAGAGCCATGGGATGTAAATTCTTCTGTCAGGTCAGGTTTGGGGCTCGGGGGGAGTGCAGGGCTGCTGCCCTGGCCACTGCTCCAGTCCTGCTCCCCCATCCATGGCGTGATGTTGTGTCCCAGGCAGTTGTCATGGACTGGGCAGGGAACTCAGCTGCAACCCCCTGAGAGGCTCCTTACCCTGTGGCTGTGCTCATTCAGGGCTGCTCTTGAGCACAAGGGTGGCTGTCACGGATGTCCCCCCTGCATCTGTTTGGAGGTCATTTCTATTCATTTTGTAGCTGCAGCGCCCTGGATGGAGCAGGGAAAGGTGTCCCTAGGGAATACTCCCGGTGGGAAGCAGGTCCTGGCTGTGGCTCCTCAACCCCAGTAGCAGAGGCTGGAATGGGCAGGGATGACATTAAAATAAAGACCATTGATGTGGTGTGGGCAAAGGTGGGTCATGGCAACAAGCAGCTACCAGAGTTATGAATGTTTCTGACAAGGGCTTGATGCAATCAGCTGCAAGGGGAAGATGCAGGGGAAAACATGTGGCAGAGTTATCCAGGGATCAGTAACCCCCTCAAAATTTATTAAGAGCAAATATTCAGTCTGGGTGTTTTAATTATCTGCTAGACACAATGCCCTGGACAACTAATGGCTTACTTTCTTTCCTGGGCTCTAAAACAGGGGTGATGTTCTCTCTCCCAGTTTAAGAAAGGATGTAGCAGTGTCACCACTTCCAGGGCATTAAAAAAAGCCGGCGCCCAGGATGGGGAGATTGGGAAGGACCTGTGTGTGTTCTCGGCATCACAGTGTAACTTCTCCCACAGCCCCATGGAATTCCTGGCACCCCCCACGCTGGCAGGACTGGGGAGGTGTGTGTGACACGGCCGTGACACAGAGGTGTGTTTATGAATGTAAAAGAGTTATTTAGCAAACCCGCCAGAACTGGAGGCTAAGCGATGTTAAATGGAGCAGCTGTTGGCTTCTATTTTCCTCCAGCAGCTTATCAGAGATCATCTCTTCAATCAAAGGCACTTAAAAAATCTTTGACAATCAATTCATATTCTGCTCTCTGCCAGGGAGAGAAGAAATACTAATAAAAGACCTCCCATGATTGCCTCTGTAATTTCCTTTGTACAAGATAAGTTTAGGTCCCAGTTCATAAAGTACAACACGTAGAACATTAAGTTGTTGTTTTATTCAGAAAAATGCTGCCAGCCCCTAAAGAATTCAATTTTGTGATTCATAAAACCTTTATTTCACGTCTCTATGTCATGCTCTTTGAATACATAATCCCAGACAGACTTGACTGGTAAAAAGATAATCCTATTTTTAGCTTGGAAAAACATCTATGCCACGGCAAGGAAAACTTTCCTAGCAGAGCAAGGAAAAATATAAGATCCTGAAACATTAGGTAACAACAAAGCTCCCATTAAAACCGATGGTTTTATGGAAGCTACCTGGAGCCAGGGAATAGCTCGTTCATAAATACATGAATGGCACTTCGTTGTGTCGTTATCCCTTATTATTCATGTCCTTGAAATATCTCCTGCAGGAAACAAGGTGCGTGTTGGGACCCCACGGAGATGAGTGAAAGTGGTGCAAGGGGAGCATCCAAGGGGGCAACAGGAGGAGCTGAGCTGGTTTTCTGCTTCCCTGGGGGACCGAGGCAGCGCTTCTGCCCAAGGAAGTGCAGGGGGCACTTTCCAAGGGATTTCAAGGTTAAGACGTGACTGCGCCGCTGTCGCTCCTGTCACCCTTTGCACTCCAGGGAAACAGGTTTGCAGAGTTTCTGCTGCTCGGATCTGAGCTTTTCCTTTGAAGAATGAACTGGGGTCTGTAGTTTTATTGCCTTTTCCTCTTGGTTAAAGCCTGGACAGGAGGCTGATTGCTCCCGAGAGCTGGCACTGGGCTGCTTGGGATGCTTCGGAAGCAACTCCCTCCCACTGGAGGAGCAAGCCTAGTGGGAAAATGCAAATTCACCAGAGAGCGGAAATCAGGTGGAGGTGTTCTCTGTCCAAGTGTTTGTGCTTAGGATACAGTTATTTGGATGTGCCAGCTTGGATTTTCCTCTTTCTCCTAATTGTAAGTAATGGGAAAGCAGATGTTTAGGGCCATATTCAGCACGGCACTGAGGCATCTAATGGCCGCTGTAGGGTTTGCAAACCCCAAACGCACATCTTCAACTCCCTTCCTTCAAAATCTCAAATCCCAAAATATTGTTGGGGGTTTCTTTTCTTTTTATCTTTTTTCACATGTTGCTCTTTTATCAATTAGAGATCAGAGGAGCAGATGGCAAAACTGCACCTGCAACGCTGCCCCCAGACCCAGCTCCCAAACCTCCCTGGCTCCTCGTGATGTATTTGAGGTTTTACTTTGTGATTTGAATTTTTGAACTGGGCAGCACTGGGCAGACAGGCACCCAGCAAAGGTGCCCAGCACTCCCACCCCATCCGAGACCACCCCATAAATCCCCAGGATCCCCGTGCCCTCATTTTTGCCTCGCTTTCCACCAGTCCTGCTGGGAACAGAGCTGTTTGTGCCTCCTGATTGATGGCGGGCATAAAACCCTCCTGCTGAGATGAGCGTGGTTTATTGCTCTGTAACTCATCCCCCGGGGGAGGTGGCTGCCCTGCGCCCCGGCCGTGGTACCCGGCCATGCTGATGTACAGCTCCAAGGCCACCGCAGTCCCCAGCCGTGCCCCACGGTGGGATGGGGCTGGCAGAGGGCGGAGAAACCCCTGGGAATGCAGCAGGGGTTTGGTTCAGGCTGCTCAGAGTGGAGCTCCACCACGCACAGCACCAGGGATATATATAAATATATATATATATACACACGCATCTGAAGATCCTCTCATCAGGTAGGGGCACCCAAAATCTGCCAATTAGCTCAAAATTAGCCTCTGAGCCATGCAAGGAGCAGCAGCCTGTGGGCATTCGCAGTTGTCTCAGGGCAACAGGTGGCAGAGGCAGCCGTGGAGCAGTGAGCATCCCATCACACCTGACCTTTATCTGCCCGCAGAAGGAGACCGATAACTCACCGGCAGCATTGCCACCACTGCCTTAATTGGTCTCATCTCACGAGCGAAGATAAAGGTCGCTTCGTAGCTGAGTTCAACCAATATGTTCTCCATATGGACAAGAAATGCTGCTTTTGTGTTAGCCATGTGCTGAGGTAGAGCTTTTTTTTTCCTTTCCATGGGGTTTTAAACTTCGATGTAGCTAAGCACCAGTCATTAAAAGTAGCTCCAGCTATGAGAAGAACTTATGGCATTTATAGGCAGTTAAAAGAAATCGCTGCTTCCCATTTAATGCTCCAGTTCAGCAAATCACTTAAGTGCACGGTTAAATTGCAGCGTGTGATGAATCCTCTCCACATTCAGCATGTGTGCACCTTCCCCTGCTCTCCAAGGGCCTTAAGCATGCTCTTAAGAAGGGAAAAAGCAATATTTATGGGCTTCACTCAGGGCTGGGCTGAATCGAGGCCATTTTATTACCAGAAAATATAGCGATATTACATCAAAGCCCGTGTTATTTATAAAGAGCCACAGTCCTTTTCTGATGACAAGACAATTGTGGGAAATGATCAAAGAAGGTTTGAAAGCTGCTGCGAAGGCATTGCTTGTGGCACACGGGAGAGGACTCCTCACCCACTCCAGCTTATCTGCTCGCTGCTGCTCCTGAGCCAATATTGACACGGGCTCCCAAACCCCAGGCTTGAGGGCACAGCGTGTTTAAGTCGTGCTATTTAATACAACAAACATGATAACCATTGTATCAACACTCATGGCTGAGAGATCTTGCACGTCTGAGGAGAGTTCACTGCTCCAGGGCTGGCGATGCTTTGTCACGGGTGAAGGGGGTGAGAGCAAGGAGGGCTGGGGAGCAGCAGTGCCCTACAGGTCTCCACCTTCCATCACTCTTCTCCAGCAAGCCCTGGATCAGCAGCTGCTGTGGCATCGAGGGGAACGTGGGGTTTGGGAGCTGGTGGCTGACTCCTGCCTGACCCAGTGTGAGGGACATCTCTCCACTGAGCTGGCACCAGCAGGAGGGCACGGGAGGGTCCTGGGATGCTCCTGCCCACTGCAGCAGCTGTGGGAGGGACATCTCCCCAGGTCCTGCTGCCGCTGGGCAAAGCTGAAGCCTGGATTAAAAAGCTGGAGTCCGAATTCAAAAATCAGTCCTGGAGCAACAGGAGCAGGGTGAGACGTGGAGGTGACACAGAGGGTTGGGCTTCCTGGAGCCCAGCTGAGCTGGGACATTGCCTGGGGAGCCCCAACGTGGACAAACCAGGGCCTGGCAGGTGGGAAGGGCTGGGAGAAGGCGAGGAGGGAAACCAGTGTGTGCCTGTGTGGAGTTTCCCTTCGTGTCCCTGAGCGCACACTGGGGATTGCAAAGCACGTTTCTGAAGGCTGAGTGTTGTGAGCCCACCAGCTCCGACTTCCTCAATCCTTTGCAGCAGGGTTGGCAAGAAAAGGAGCATTTCTTTTTTTCTTTTTCTTTTTTTTTTTAATTTTTCTTTTAATTTATTTTTTTTTACCCCTTTTCTTTGGATTATTTTCCCTCTTTTTGGAGTGCTGCCTTCCCTCAGAATATAAATGTCTGAATAATCGCAGCTGATCTTTCTTCACTCTCCTCTTGGGACCGAGGTGTGGAGGATCAAATTCCTCTCCGTCCTTCCTGGAGATTCAGTTTACCCAAAAATTCACCTTGTTATCTGTAAGAAATCCTGTTGCCCTCTGAAGGAATGATGTCCACAGGAACTCGGCACCAAGGACCGGAGCCGGTGGCAGTCCTGGCTGGCCCGGGGAGGTGGCAGCGTGGCAGGCAGCCTGCAGGACCAGCACCAGCCTGGGATCCACGGGGTGGAGGTGAAGTTTGATTGCTTCCTTTGCAGATGGCAGCAAGGCTGTGACCCAAAGGCTCGGGAACATCTCCGGTTCCTGAATTTGCTTCCCTTCGAATGCTCAATGCCAAAAAAGAAAAGGAAAAAAAAAAAAAAAGAAGTAGCAAGATGTCTTGTTTTCACTCCGAACCATTTGTGTGGGGGACGGTGAGCGCAGCCCTGCCCCAAAACGGAGGGGCGGTGGGGCAGACCTTCTCTGGGCTGCATGCCTCCAGGACCACTCCTCCTTCCAGCATCTGTTAAGGCTTTGAGCCCTTGAAATCCATTATTAAAAACTCTCTTTGACTCCAGCAGGAGCAGGATTTCATCTTTAGTTCAAGTTTTGAGCAGAGAAGGGATTTCAGCTTGGGGAAGCTGGGCTGGATTAATCTTTTGTGTATGGGCTTCAAACATCTTTCACATTCACTTTAGCTTTACCTGTGTCGAACCAGGAAATAAATAATGGATATGGGAAGTAGGGTAATGCATTGTGGCACTGAAACCCTGGAGATGGCTGAATAATAAATAAAAGCCTCTCTCCTTTTATCAGTGGCTTATGTCCTCGCTGGCTGAGGAGCAGGCTGGGCAGCCAGAAGAGCAGTGTAAGGGTGACAGGGGAGCAGAGGACATGGCAGTGGGAGCACAGCAGCTCTGGGGGAAGCCCCTGGGACAAGCTGAGGGCAGAAGCAGTGCCAGCAGCAGTGCCCAGCATGGGTTTGCCCTACAAAGCACTGTCCCCATCACGGGGGGCTGGGACCTGTTCACAGCCCAGCGCTGGGCAGGGTTTGGGGAGTTTCACTCTTTGGCTGTCTGGGGGGATCCCACCAAGCCCAGCCAGGTGAACGGCAGCACCCCCAGAATTTCAAGGGGGGTTCAGTTCACAGTGACTAGTGCAGGCAAAAGTGTTCACTCCTGAGCCCCATCAAGCACAGAGCCCTGAACTGCAGGAAATGCTGGGAAGGGCAGGGTGAGAACCCCAGAAGGAGAATGTGTGTGTAAAGACCCCTGGAGCAAGAGCCGTTTCCAGGAAAGCAGGACCCAGGCTGTGGCTCTGGAGGGCAGCTGTGGGAGCTGTGTGTGTATCCCAGTGGCTGCCCAGCTGCCTCACACAGGGGATGCTTCGCTCAGAGCTCAAATGAGGCGCTGGCAGCCACAGGCATGGAGTGCTTCTCTCTCCACACACCTGTCCCCAAACCCTGTAACTGCACTGCTCATATGGTGGCAAAGAAATTTGTTTTCTACTTGATGTTTGTCTCCTTCAAGCAGAGATCCCGGTGGGGCAGGGTCCGGCAGGTTTCTGGTCCTCTTGCCCCTGAGTGGGTTTGTCCTCGGACATCTGAGAGACAGAGCAAGTGGGGACTCACCCCACAGCTCTGCTCCGGTGGGGAGGCACAGGGGGATGCCAGACCACTTCCCTGTGGAGAGAAACACGGGGAGGACTTTGCTGAATCCCCGGTCATTTCTGTGGGTCTCTGTGACCACTGGAGTTAATCGATGCCATTTGTTTGCCTTTGGGGCAGAGGGTATCGATCCCCTTTGTCCCCCTCCCTCCTTGTGTGATGCCAGGTGTCTGAAACGTGTCCAAGCTGTGCTGGTGCCAAGGCCGAGTGGCAGCTGAATTATCACCTGGGTCACCCGGTTGCTGTTGGAAATGCACAATAAGCTCCCAGCTATGAAAGAGAAAAAAGAGAAAAGCCAAACAAAACCCCCAGCAGCTGCAAGCCCTCTGTGCACGCCGGGCGGCGAGGAGCGTGGCCAGGACAATGCCCTGACCCCTGTGCTGGGGCTGCTCCAGGGGATGTCCCCCTTGTTTGGTGCAGGGATGCAGGGACCCTCTCCACGGGGGCAGCTCACAGGGGACGGCTCCATGTGGGTGCTGCACCCTTGGGAGGTGGCCGTGGCTCCCCGGCTGCCCCTCCGGGCTGGATTTCCCTGCTAGGGGAATGGTGGCTGTGGCACTGCTCTCCTCCTCCTCCTCCTCCCTGCAGCTCTGCTCCTGTTAAGCAGCGTAAGGCAATTCCCCTCCAGCCTGGCTCTGCAACAGGTACCATCTCGAGGGAGGATAACTCGAGGGGCCACACGCTGGCTCCTGAGCTGAGACTTTGCATTCCTGGTGTAGTGGAAGGTGTCCCTGCCCATGGCAGCAGGGTTGGAACTGGATGATTTTATGGTCCCTTCTAACCCAAAGCATTCTAGGATTCTGTGATTCCGCTGGTTCCCAGCACAGCAGCTTCCCTGGCAAGGTTTGTGCTGGACTGGGTTTGCTGTTGGCAGGTGAAGGGCTCCACGGCATACCTTGTACACATGCATTGCTACCAGTGGAATCCCAGCCCGTCCAGCCATAGAGGGGAGCAGGATGAGGCCATCAGTGCTGGCTCTGTTTGTGTGAATGCCTGTCTGTCATATGTGTGGCTATATGTATATACATATATATTTATGTATATGTATATATGTATATCTCTGTTCTCTATACTGTGCATGTGCTGAGGGCACAGAGCAGCAGCAGCTTCCCCACCTCGGGCTCTTGGATCCAGCCCAGTGTCTTTCCCTCTAACACATCAGGACCCTGCCAAGTGCTTAAAACCATATAGTGTTCACCACTCATAACAACAGTGATCTAGGAATTGGCATTCTAAAATAATAATTATTGCTGCTTCTTTTCTTTTGTGCTGTGGTCACTGAGGCTGTGCATGGACCAGGCATTTCAGGGCAACTTGGAGAAGCACAAGAGGACTCTGTACATGACAACAACAGGCACACAACTGCTGGAGGGGGAGGTTTGGTGCAAGTTTGGTGTCATTCATTTCCCAATGAGCTAACGAGAGACAGTGTTCCTAGTGCTAGCAGAGCTGCTAAGAGCCAGGTCTTGTGGTTCCTGTGATGCCAGCCAGGCCTGAGGGACCAGAAGGGCACAGCTGGAGTCTCCCTCCTGTTTGAGCACAAGGGTGATCTGGCAGCATCCCAGAGCACCCAGGCTTTGGATGCCGTGCGCCTCTCAAACTCACTAGGGCGCCCACAAAGCATTAGAAAATCCATCCCTTGAACACACCAGATTCAGTGGGAGTTCCTTGCACACTTCCAGGGGCACAAATGAGCACCGAAGTAGCAAAGCGTGTTATTCCAGCACGGCCGAAACTGTGAGGAGGCTGGAGAGGCAGGTTTAATGCCTCTTGTGATACACAGCAGAAGCACTAATAGAAAGCAAGGAGCATTTATCAGACACCTGAAGCACTCGCCTGTGTGTGGCTGATGGGAGCCAGCTGCAAATGTTTATATGTGTGCCTTTGCTGGGGGAGCAGAGAGAGGTTTTTCTTGCTGCAAGGAAGTGCTGTGTAAGCTGCAAGTCAGTGCTTTTGGGCTGGGACTGCTGGGCTCTGGCCTGTGTCACTTGGGCTGAGCAGTGATGGGGCATTACATTGAGCCAGTGCTGGGCTGTGAAAAAGTGGCTAAAGGAAGCTCAGTGGAGGCCAGTTACAGAGCCCCATCAGGCAGAGAGCAGCTCTCCTCAGGCAATCACACCAGGCTGACTGACTCCATCACTTGGGGCAGCAAAGGGAAATCCCAAATCAAGGATGAATTTTCTCTGCAGCAGCTGGGCTGCTCGGGTATGTTGCTGTACCCAGCGCTCAGATGCTTCGCTCCCTGCTTTTTGTTTTCCTGTGGGAAACAGCAGCAAAACCTTCCTCCTGTGCCACGTGTCACCAGGGAGCTCACAATTTCCCCGTGCAGCTGGGAACATCTCTTAGCAGTGCCAGCCATCTCAACCCCCCAGCGTGGCCCCCGGGTACTTGTGCTGTGGGAGACGGAAGCTGCAGGGCCCTGGGGAACAGCCTCTCACAGATGTCATGATACCAGCCTGATCTGCAGTGCCAGCTGTCACATCCCTGGGCACCTTCCCTGTCAGGGGACGTGGGGGGACGAGTGGCACAGGAGCAGCAGCACCCACGAGCGCCGGGGATGGTCACCACGTTTGTTTTCTTGCTGCTCAGCCGAGCGTCGAGTTCCACAGCTGCTCCCTAGATGTGGTTTAAAATCCCGTGCACACATTAGTGCCGTTCACCAAAAGGTATTTTGACAGGGCTCTGTGATACACTAATTAGAAACAGTCACTTAAAATCCACATCTGAAATGCGTTGTGGAATTGAGGTTCAAGGAGTGCAGGTTTGCTGCAGACACTGGATTCCTAAAGAACAATTTCCCACACCTAAATAATGATGTTTTCCATCATGTTACATCCATTAGCTATAACTTGGCAGTTGCATCCATCATAATATGGTATTTCAGGGAAATAAATGAGTGTATTTTTCTCTGTGAGAACCAAGGCAAAAATATCTCGCTGCTGAAATATCGAGCAGGTTTATGCAGTTAGACCAAGTGCAGATTCTTGCTCTAATACATTGATTCAGCCATTAATATGGAGCAGAGACTAGTCTGCTTTCTCCTGAACCTGTAACTTCAGAACTAACATTTTCATAGCTACTACTTATTAAGCTTGTTTTTAAACTATGCAATTAGCTCTCCAGCAATGTTATTAAACAATATCCTGACTCAGGCAGAACCAGCCTGCCTGTATTTGTTGCTGTTCCCAAATAACCAAGGCACTTTTTAGTTTCCTTGTCTTGGGAGGGCGCTGGCTTTCCCTTTGCTCTTGAAAAGCTTTCTGGTTGCATTTCCCAAGGTGTCTCCCACCACATGCCAGCAGGTCCCCTGATTTTCTGTTTCCAGAACAGGGACTTGGGTAGTGGGTTTCAGAAGGAAGAGTGACACAGCTCCATACCCATATGCTTTCCCTGGTTTCCCTGGACTGTTGATGGGAAGAGCACTGACATTCCCGTCGTCCTCCGTCAGCATCACTCCTGCTTTGTGTCGGAGAGGGATGTGCTGCTCTGGTGGGATGAGCCAAGGAGGAGGAGTGGAGGAGCATTTTGCTGTGCCCCAAGCATCCCCTCACATGTGCTGCCCGGGTGCCCCTGGGTGCCTGTCCTCTCTCATTTGTCCATCTGTAAACCAGGACTGAGTGCAGCTCATCGTCCATCGTGTGAAGGATTAACAAGCAGCTCGCAGTGCTGGCAGCACACAGAATGCCAGGTTAAAGCTGCCCCTCACCCCTCCGAGGGCCTTATCGAGCACCTCCCAGGTTGGTGGGATTTGAAGTGGATTTACCACTCCCTGGAAGAAGGAGAGAGCCCATCTGGGCTTGATTTAAAACTGGCCCAAGCTGCAGTTTAACTGCATCCTTGAGGCTGCTGATGTGAAACTGATCCTCGCTCTGGGAGGAGGAACCAGCAGCTGCCAGATGCTGCCATGTCCCCGTGGGCACTGCCCAGCCCCTCCGAGCCCCCCAGCCCTTGGAGAGATGGGGCATCATCTGGGAGGAGGAACCAGCAGCTGCCAGATGCTGCCATGTCCCCGTGGGCACTGCCCAGCCCCTCCGAGCCCCCCAGCCCTTGGAGAGAAGGGGCATCATCTGGGAGGAGGAACCAGGAGCTGCCAGAGGTTCCCCATGTCCCTGTGGGCACTGCCCAGCCCCTCCGAGCCCCCTGGCCCTTGGTGTGATGGGGCATCATCTGCTGGGCTTGCAGGCGAATTGTGGGTTAGGTGGACAGTGCTGAGTGGGAATGATCAATCAAATAGACCACATCTTCCATGCTCTGGCCACAGCATTTGCCAGCTGAGAATCCTTTTCCTAGATAACAGTGGGGAAAAAAATGTGTTGACGGTTGCAGTGGGCTATCACTTTGCCTTGCTCTGGGTTGTAAATGGGTGTACTAGGGTGGAGAACCTTGTGCTGATTGATAAACATCACACAAACATCAGAGAGCTTGGAAAATGTGCCAGTTAACGATTTTGCAGTGATATAATCACAGGATATTTAAAAAGCTTGATTCTCAGAGAGCCTAATCAAAGGGAAGTTCCTGAACCTCAGCTACAAAGTGAGACCACATGCTGGAACAACACGAGCACTAATCTCAGGCTTTAATAGACTACAAGAGCAAAAAATGCTCCTGGGATGATGGCAATAGACACCTCACAGGGAGAGTGAGCAACAGAGAGAAGCAGGCTCTGGGATCAGCACCTTTCTCTTGCACATCAGGTGCTGATACAGGAGATGGGAAACACCAACGGGATCTTCTGCTTCCAGCAGTGCTGCTCCCATTGATTTCCAAAGCAATAAAATTGGCCTCTAGTCAACCACTGCAAAGTTGCACAAAGCATATTTGATGGATTACACCTATCAAAACTTTTAGCGAGGGGAAGAGTTACAATTAACTGGCTGCGTACTGGATCTTCTCCACGATTTTTTCCTTGACACCATCAGTAATTACCTGCACTAAACGTGCTGCTGCTGAGCGGGGGCTTGTCAGTCAAGAGGCAGCTCAGACCCAGAACATTACGAATTCATTGTCATAAACTTCGTTGCCAGACTGAGGGCAAAGCACTGACAGAAGGATACGGAGCATCCGCGGGGCTTCACATCCCTACGTGTGCCCTTGTGGATGAGGATGAGGAGGGAAATCACCCCCAAGCTGTGCCACACACACCAGCTGAAAATGCCAGTCCTTCCAGCTCTCCAGAAGAGCCATCCCACAATTACCTTATGTGAGCCTGGCAGTTCCCTCCACTGGAGAGATACAAGGTTATTAAGCAAATATGATTAATGAATAAAAGAACCTCTGGCATGCTGGAACGAGGCTCTGAGGCCTGTCGGGCTCCAGGAGGATTCGTCGGCTTGTGCTTTGGGAACTGTGCAGATTTCTGCAGTAATATGATTAACACGCTGTGTAATGGGCTAAATCCATCCCAAGTGCCCCTCCAGTTAAGCCTCTGTGTGGGCACCTGGGATGAATTTGGCCCTTTTACACTGGATGCACTTGACAGAGCCAGAGTGCTAAGCTGGAAAAAAGGAGGGTACTGAGTTACTGCTGCAGCTGGGGAGGGGGGTGGCAAAAAGGATGGAGAGGAGGGATGGATCTGGAAGGGATCCAGAGCAGCCCCAGCCCTCATCACCCTCCCAAAGCACAGGGATGGCTGTGGGTTGGAGCAGATGTGTGCAGAGCCTGTGTGCCTGCTCTGCCATGCCTGCCATCCCCATGGGCAGCTGCCACACTGCAGCGCCTGT
>VWZG01005582.1:375728-388383 GCA_013396735.1 Grallaria varia | reverse complement strand
CAGCTGCCACACCAGAGCCCCTGTGCCTGCTCTGCCATCCCCATGGACAGCTGCCACACCAGAGCCCCTGTGCCTGCTCTGCCATCCCCATGGGCAGCTGCCACACCAGAGCCCCTGTGCCTGCTCTGCCATCCCCATGGGCAGCTGCCACACTGGAACCCCTGTGCCTGGTCTGCCATCCCCATGGGCAGCTGCCACACTGGAACCCCTGTGCCTGCTCTGCCATCCCCATGGGCAGCTGCCACACTGTGACACCTTGCAGCCCAAGCCGTGGGACTTGGCCATGTTCTTGTCTGCCACGTGGCTCTGCCTTTCCCAGCTCCAGAACACGCGGAGCTGCCAGAGCTCGCCAGCTGGAGGAACGGGCAGGATGGGGAGCGCTGCCTTCCTTATCTGCGGGGCCAGATTGTGAGCAGCTGTGGGCAGATAAAGAGCGATGGAGATCGAATGGAGGGAGGCATTTGCTTCTCCTGCAAAGCAAACTCTCTCTCCCTTTTCCCAGCGTACTCTGGCAGCAGCCGGGCTGCCTTCTGGGCAGGGAATCTTCTCTGCCACGGGGGTGAAAGCAAGAGGATGGATGATGTAAGAGCAGGAACCTGAGGGATTGATTTCAGTTTATTTGCAGGCTGCTGCTGCATCCTGTCACCCCAGGATGGGTGTCCCCCACCACAGCGTCCAGGCTCAGCCATGGGATTTGCTCTGGTGCTGCAATGCTCTTTCATAGGTGGGCTCTGTCTTGCTGGCATGTCCTATACACCATTAAATGCAATATGACCTTTCTTACCCATTCCAGAGTACCTTCCATTTTGGGTGAGTTCCACGGTTTTTGTGCTGTTTTAATAATTTCCAGCAAGTCCCTTTGTTTTCCAGTCTCGGATAGTTTCATGGGCATGTTCGCTGTGGTGCCTCACCGTTCACTTCAGTCCTGTAATTCCTGAGTGGTCGCAAGGAATCAAGTCATTTAGAGGAACTGCCTAGAAAGGGATTAATCGCAAACAGACCTCGTTAAAATCCCGTTGCCACACCAATTCCCCACACTTACAGAACCCGACCAGAGTGTGAAAAATTGATATTTATGCTGAGGAGTGTCAATGCACTGGCTGTCCACCGTTCCCTGATTTACTGTCCTCTGGGGTTTGAACTCTGGGGATGCAAGTGAGATGTGCTGCTCAATTTCAAAGCCCCCCAAAATGAAATAACTGCCCACCTGGGCCCTTTGGCATCAAATGTGATCAGCACACTAACACCACTGGATTCTGTGGATGATCAGCCTGCAGCTTGAAGTTGTTGCCTGGTTTCTTGCAGCCTGATTCCTGCACTCTTGTTGAACTGAATGAAAACAGTAGCAGAACAGCCAGATTTTGTGATAGGGATGGAAAGTCTGCTGTTGGGAATAATTTAAGCTCATTCCTCTTGGCCCGTGGTCTCCTTCCATCCTGCTGACTAATGGGGCACAGCTTTGGTGCACTGGTGACAGATTTCCAAGGAGTCCAAAACCATTGGGGAGAGTTTTTCCAGAGGTGATGTGACCTTCCAGGCTCCTCTTCTCCCTGGGCAGCACATCCCATGGCTGGTTGAACAGAGCTACTTCCCCAAGGCCTGGGTTGGGTTTCAGAGTTTGTTGAAAATGATTAAAATCTCTCTTAGTTACCAGGACTATGACACAACAAAATAGAAATTTTTGTGATATTCTCTACAGTGGAAAAACTCTGCAAAAGAAGTGTCTGCTGGCTTTGAAAGTCGCTCGCTCCAATCCTCTTACCAGATGGCCGGTGGCTCACAGCGAGTGGCTGCTCTGTGCTTGCAACCCTTTAGCTCCCGTGGAGCCGTGCCTGGTTTGTTAGGAAAGAGCAAGTTCTGCCTGGGATTGTGGCCGTGGCCTCTGGGGCTTGCACGGCGCAGGAAGGGAGAGTGGGAGCCCGACACTGCACACCTGGCAGGGCACAGCCTGCCCAGCTTCCCGCAGCACCCGGGGCACTGGCACGACATTTATGCTCTGCAGCTCTTCCATGGGATGCTGCTGTGGCCTGGGTGGAGCTCGAAAGGATGCCAAGGCACACGCGCTGGAGCAGGGGCAATGGGAACTGGGAATTCTGACAACTGTGATGTGACCAGTAATGGATCTGTTAGCACAGTCTCTGCAACTGGAGAAGACAGGTTTATTTCTGTACCTCTCAGGAGAAGGGCTGAAGCTATTATAACGTTATTAAGCTATTATTACACGCAGGTATTAAGGCTGAATGAAGAAGTCAAGCGATATGAGGGCGTATCAAAGAGCAACTGCAGGGGTGTGCAGAAGACAGAGGAAGAGGTGGTGAGGCATTTATAGCAGGAAGGGGCTGGTTTAGCTGTGGGATCAACCAAAGCTAGAGAAGATAAACCATAAGTCACCTCTGAGCTCTTGACAAGGTGTGTAAACCATTTCCTTCTGCCATCTGGCTGCTTTGTGAGGACTCCCACGGGAAGGTGAACCAAAGAGGTGGCCCTGTGCTGAGGACACACAACTCACCACATCACTAAGTGCTGTTGTGCTCTGCAGCATGAGCAGAGACCAGCCAGGCTCCAAAACTCAGGGAAAAGCCCACCAGGGATTGCACTTGTTATTGACCTCTGCAAAAATGATGTCCTAGTCTGCAAAGCTCGTGTGTTTGGTGGGAGCAAATGCGAAAAGCCTTTCAGGTCTGAAAGCAAACAGCCAGCTGGAGGAGGGAAGCTTGGTGAGAAAGGAGGGTTCTAGGTGGAGCTGGCATGTGGAGAGGACGCCTCAAAACCCAGTGTGGGTAGTGTCTTGGATGTACTCAGAGCTTCGAAACTCTAAACACAGTGGGATACAGCAGCTGGATCCTTTTCCAGCAATCTGAGCATCCACCACAGGGAGCAGAGCCAGGGCTCTGACACACAAGTGCAAAATGTTAGTCAGAAAGGACAAATGGAATGTGAAAAACCACCAGAAGCTCCCAAAGTGGGTCAAATTCCTTGATGCATCTAACAATAGCTGTAGGATGGGAAGGACAGGGGCCGCTTGGTTGCGTGCCCTCCTGTGCCTCCTAAAATTTGGGCTCAGCTGTGGGCCTGCCTCCAAGGTGGTGAAATTCAAAGCAGGTGGCTGGAACTGTGGAAGCCACAGGCTCCGGCTCTGCCTCCTCCACCCGGGGCCCGCCTGGCATAATATTATCTTCACGCCTGAGCGAGGAGGACTTGGCTTATTAAACTTGCAATCCTGCCTTGCGCTCGCCCTCGGGTACTCAGGGCTGACGGGTCTCTGGGGCAGGATGCTCTAATGCTACTTTTACGCCACGTCTACCGCAACGAGGCCTCCTTAATTGGCTTGTGGTTCCCACCAGCACTGCCAGCAGAGAGCAAGCGGTGGGGAAAAATCTGCCGGCACCGCAGCTCCCGGTCGGTGTTGGTGCATCATTAGCTCGCGTGTTGTCTCTCTCCCCAGGGACAAACACGCCGCGGAGCCAAAAAGGTCTGCGGGGAAGGATGCGCAGAGAAACCCAAGCACGAGGAGTGGTGGAGGGGCACAGGCAGTTCATCCACAGCACATCCCCCTGCCCAGTCTGGTTTCTCTCTCTGCTGAATCCTGAGTATGGGGGTGAATTTGCAGCGAAATTTCCTTGGGTTTTTTGTTGTTTTTTTTTTTTGCTCTCTCTGTTTTTAAAAGAACAGCCCCCCCTTCCCGGCTTTAATCACTTTAAAACAACCCCGGAGGAGCAAGACTTGGGTAAATAAATGTGGGAACCAGGGGAGTTCTTGAACTGTTAAAAAAATCAATATAAATCAGAGTAACCTCGCCCTGATGTCTTCCTTATCACCTCTGAAGCTCTACCTGCCTTTGTCTAACAACAACCTCATTTAATTAGATAATTAATCTAATTATCTAATTAGGTGGAATCACTAATAGCTATTCCACCTAATTAGGCCAGTGGCTGTATCTCAGCAGTGGTGGTTCTCTCTTTCTGGCTAACCCTGCACCTTCTGCCATGCCTGAAACCAGGCTCTGACACAATTCACAGCTCTTTGTTTGCTTTAACTAAAACCACCTGGAAAGGGTTTTACATTTTATACTCAAGCTTTCCTTGAATGAAAGCAAGGTGGCCAGTTGGAAAGTAGAAAAGGAAGCTCTCAGACGATTAATTTTTTTAGCAATGGATGCAGGAAGCTCTTCATTGTTTTAATTCATTTTCCTGATGTAAGATTAATTTTAGCTCTGAACGCAACAACCTGTTAGGAATTGATCCCAGGGAAGCGTATTGCTCTGAGGCAGGGGAAACAACATAAGTAGCTTTTTCCCCCCTTTATTTGGACCAGTTTAGCGGACTCATGGCTGCAGTCCTAAATATGGTTTCTTCCCTGCAGAAACGTGGGTTGTTCTCTCGCTGCAGCTTTCCCAATCCGTCCTGTGTGTGACAGCACGAGGGAGCTGGCCAGAATGAAAACCAGCCTGAGGCCATTGGTTCCCCTGGCAGCAGGGTCCCTCTCATCTCCACAGGGATGTTGTGGTTGGCAGCACCACGACACTGGGTTTGGACCAGTCATGGCAACGCTGCTGTCCCGTCAGGAGCTGTAGGAGCCTTTGGGGCTGCGGAGTGACCATAAGGCACTCACGGGTTTATTTTCCCTTTAATGCCTCAATAGGATTTAAGGGTGTCTTTGTACATTCCAAAACAAATCGGCAGCCGTCTGCAAACCGGGCAGCCAGACTTGGCCCCCAGAACACATCGATGTGCTCACGCTTTGCACCCAGAGCTCTGCCCCCTTGGGATCCCACCCTGCACACCAGCCTAGGCACAGGGAAAGCCAAACCGCATCTGAGCAGTCAGGAATTTAGACTCTTCCAGTCCCAGGAATGTTTGATGGCTCACAGCATCACTTATCTGCTGCTGGAGAGCCTTGCTGGAGCCTCTCACAGCCACAGCACCACTTGGTGCAGCACTCAGGGAAGGAGGCGTTGGGCTCAGAGTCAGAGCCCGTGGGAACCCTGGTTGGAGTGTGGATGAGGTGAAATGGCCAGGTAGGTTCTGCAAGAGTACTTCTGACCTAGACCCCTTCTCTCACCTGGAAATGCTTCCCTCCTGTAGTGCTCCCAGGTTCATCTGCTGCAACAGCATCCAGACCTATGATCTGGTTCTGAGGAGAGTCCTGCTCCTGCCTACATCCTCCTGCACAGCTGGGATGATGGGCAGCACCTGAATCTGTGCCTTTTCATTTTGCTTTCTCTGTGTTTGGTTTGTTTGGGGTTTTTTCTCTACATGTATATGTAACAGCAGCACCATAAAATGTCTCCCTGGGGTAGTTTGAGTTTTCTTAAAAAAAAAAAAAAAAAAAAAAAAGTTACATATTATATATATATTTGAACTGCTTGGAGCAAAGCTGTCTTGGCATTCTCATTTTGAAATCCCCATATTGAGGTATTGAGGTGTTTATTACAGTGTCATGAAAATTCACGTTTCGTTGAAACTTGGCAAATGTTTTTTGGCTTGAAGCAAGTTTTCTTTTGAAGGAGTTTACCATTAAGTGTTTAAGGGGTTTTTTCCCATTCTCTCTATTTTTTCTTTTGAAAAAGCAACACCCTCCCAAACTGGGTTCAGAAGCAGAAGGCCAGTTCTGCAGCAAGTGTGAAAGCCGTGAGTTAAACACAGAGCTGCAGCCATTCATGCTTTTTTCTGACATCTGTTATGGGAATGAGAGGAAGGGAATTCAGCTGTACTCTAAGAGAAAAGAGGTTTTTCTCTTCTTGTTTTTGTTGTTTTGGTGAGTCTTGAGAAGCTGCACTCCCACCAGATGCCAGGGATCCTGATGCCAGCTGCACAGAGCACAGCATCTCTGACTGCCTGGAGCCGGTCCCTTCACATGCTCCAGAGTGAGCCAGATTTGCTGTACCTGGAAGAAAATCGAGTGTGCAGCAGGCTTGTTGCTGTTCTGTGACTCAGACGTGTATTGAACAGCAACATTGCTGGCAGGGGCTGGGATCATGTTGTTACAGTTCCACTGGAGTAAACGCAGTTAGTGCTGATCTGGTTTGTGCCGTGGCCTCAATATTGATGACACAGTCTATACTTTGCTTTATACTCACAAGCTTTTCTTCTTCTTCGTGTGTGCAGACCCATCTTTTTTCAGTGTGAGGACGTGCAGGTAGATAACTAGGTTTGTATAACCTGTGCAAGCAAGCTGCACATCCCACAGAGCCAGGAGCAGGAGTCACCTGCACAGTCCTCTGTCGGGCAGCAAGACTTGCTTCATCCCTGCCCTGCAGGGAGAACTCACCACGAGGTCCAAGGAGTGTGTGGGGAGGCTCATCCACATCCCTTATTTCCACGTGCCACGGTGGGTGTGTGAGGAACAGCCCCGAAAATGGCATTTGGCACTAGTGGAAAAGGGATGTGGCTGCCCAGGGGAGCCCAGTGTTGCTGCCAACCTTTCCAGCCTGCAAGCTGTGGGATGGGTGAGGATGGGCATGGGCAGAGCAGACAGACAGACAATGGGCAGCATCAGTGGGACCAGCCTCAGTGGCCTTGTATCTGCACATGGGGGTGGACACACATCTCCAGAGGGAGACAGGACCTCCCTGCTGCCTGAGCCTGTTCATAAAAATGAACCCAAAAGGGATGTTGTCTGAGATTCTGAAATACTGTAGACAGGGTTGAGGGTTGTTTTTTTCCCCCAGTTCCAAGCAGCAGCCAGAAGTGGGAGTACCAAAGTCTCCAGAGTGAGCCCGCTTTCTCTGGCTCTGCCTTGCAAACTCAGGAAGTTTGAGGAGGTCTGATAATCGCTCCTACCCTTGCTTATTTATCAGCTTAGTCTCCACCCGAGGGCGTTCCCAGTGCCCTACCTGAGCTGGCTTGGCTCACACCACCTTGCTGGCTGACTGCCACAGCAGTGCTCACTGGGATAGGGAAGAACAGCCTTGATGCTTTCGGTCTTGTCCTTCTGGTGCTTTTTAAAAATTTTTCCCTCTGCCACTGAAGTTGCTGCAACAAAATTGTGTTTGTGCTGTGAAGGCGCCAAGTGATTGTCACCATTTTGTATCACAGATAGAACAATTTCACTGCAATATTTCAGATACCTCCCTGGAATACCTGTGGTTGAACAAGTGTGGATTTGGTTTTATCTGTACTAGGGCTTTTCAGCCCCTTCCACAATGCACAATTCTCTTAGGTGATTGAATTGCAATGTTGACTTTCTCTTCCCCCTCTCAGGTTATCCTAGTTTTTTTAAAAACATTTTATTAGGTATAAGTTTTTCACAATGTGCTCCCACGTATCCTTGCTATGCAGATGTTACACAGATCTGTTGACCATTTCCCACTTGCTGTGTTTCACCAGTCTGTTCAGCAACTTTGCATCTTTCCTCATGGAAGGCTTCAACATTCCACAAACAGCATGGACCTCGAAGATCAAGGTGCTTTTTCCTGGTTGTCAGCACCTAGCCCAAAGGGAGAGGCAGATTTGGAGACGTTGCTTGTTTCTATGGGTAATAATCAATAAGACCCATTAGGGAGACAAGTACATACATCACTAAACTTTGACCTCTGCTCTCCAGAGCAGTCCCAAGATGCCTATTCATACGCTGGTGACATCCAGATTGTGCTGTTGCAAAAGCCTCTTTGCTTGGGAAGGGATTACAGATTTAAATTGCACAGCCTTTGCTATGTGTAGGGCACAGCGTGCAGGATGCTTTGCTACAGCCTCCAGTTTTTGTGGGCTTTCTTTTCCACTCAGCCGAGTTTTATACTCACCGCTGTTGCACGCAGAGTGTTTTATACCTCTCTACCTTTCAGGCTGTTTTTTACTCCAGTCTGTCTGGCATTTTAAGGGTTTACAGACCCTGGAGATTCTTGGCACTGGCTGTTGCTTGCATATTGCTCCTCATCTTTCAGATCCTTTTTTCTCCTACATTGCTCTTCGCTGGGCTGTTTCTGATAGAAAGTTTTTGGCTCGCTGTTTGAAGTTCCTGATAGTTGGCATTTGATCACTTGCTAATTCAGTTCTAAAACTTTTTTTCCAAAGAAACCATGAAAGACTATCTAAAAATAGATTAAAAAAAAAAAAGGGGGGGGGCACACTTTAAAAACACCCTTATTTTGCTGAATACAGGAAGTTTTAAGTTTTCTGGGAGGGAAAAAAAACCACATTCCAAATTTAGAAGCAAATCGGAAATCCCTGGGTGTTTGAGAAATCCATTTCTAGGCACAAGAGCTGGATGAAGAATTTTCTTCTCCTNTGGGGAAGGAGAGACAGGACTCTGATGACAGCAGTGGGGTCTGACCTCAGTGGGATCACAGGGGCAGGAGGGACTGCGTGAGCTGCTCCGCTGGGTGATTCCTTCTGTAAGTGATCAAGGTCCGTCCTTACATTGAGTGCCTTTGCTCCTCCCACTGCAAAGCTGTTTCTGTTCCTTGTTCCTCTGAAGGTTAGCAACAGATGTCTCGTTTCCAGCCCACATGTCCAGCACGGATCAGTTGTGCTCTTCACTCTTGTCTACCAGCCCTTTTGTTGCTGCAACGTGTTGCCTCCTTCCCCAGTGTATTTTGGAGTGGCTGTATCTCCTCCAAGCCTTTTTTACCTTAGGCTGAGCAAGTTGACTTTGTAAAGGCTGCTCTCATGAAATAGGCTTTCCGTCCATCCCTCTTACCATCCTAGAAATTCTTCTCCATGCTTGAATGCAATTCTTTTTCTTCTTCTGGAGAATTGCCTGGAGAAATCCAACGAGATCTCACCCATGCACTGTTCAGTGGCATTAAATGCTTCCCTCTCTCTGTTCATTAGTATTTATGACACACCCTGCTTGGCATTGGCCTTTTCAGGAGCTGTCACACCGGTGGCATCCCACCACCTCTGAGACAGATCTTCTCCTCCTGGGTGCCACACCAACCAGCTTCTTCTCGAAGTGAGAAAGTGTCCTTACAAGCACCGAACTGTCATAGTCAGTAACACTGTATTTCATCCCATTTTCGTTCTGCTCTCCCAAAGTTATTCTGTTCTTCCAGGGTGACATTCTGCTTCTCATTTTCAGGTTATAAGCACAATCCTTCCCTTTCCTAATGGGGTCACTAAAGAAAATATCAAGTAATGCTCATCCCAAGGCGATTCTATGAGGGCCTCTACCAAGGATCTTCTCTCCAGCTCCTCCTTGCTTAATCCCCTGACCACTCTGCTATGCTTGTGCTCCCAGCACAGCTAAAAATATCCCATCTGACTGTGCATCCAGCTCTTACTGAAGTCTGGAAAATGGAACACGGTGTGATAACTTTCTCTTATCACTTCTTGCTCTCCCACAATTATCAGTTAAGTCTCCGAGTGTCCCTGTGTTAGTCCCAGATCCTTGTTAATTCAGTAGGTTTTTCTGGAGTGTGCATAAATCTCTGTGGTGCACCAGGGCCATCCATCAGCCAGCTCTGTGTTTACACAATCCCTAGCACAACGCCTTTCCCAAAAAGCTTTCGAACTCAGCGTGGGCCACATAGTCAAAGATGCTGTCAAGTGCTAAGTGAGACTTCCAAGAGTAGTTTCCTCTTGACTTCCCTCTGGCAGCGGCATCCGAAGCCGATGGCAGTTAACGCTGCACTTTGAAAGCAGGAGAGGGTGCAGTTTGTTGGCCACCAGTGCCTCTGGGCTTTCTGGTTTGGTATTTTATTTTGTGGTGAAGACTTCCAGGCTTCCAAGCACAGGCTCCCGCCTGCCTTGCCAAGGATGCTCTGATGTATGGCAAACATTGTGCTGCTTTGTGTGAAGTCTGACTGGCTTTCACGTAGCCTCCTTTTCTTCCACCCCTGGATAGCTTCTCGTCATCCTGGAAACCTGGGGAGGTTAAACACACTTAATCCTCTTCAGGAGGACTTGGGAGAACTGAATGCTGGCTGTTAATGTGCTCGTGTGTAGCTGGTTCACCATTTCTACCCTCAATTGCTAATTTCCCTTTCTCCCCACTTCTACTAAAAGGTGCTAATTGTGCGGTGATACGCAACTTCCCTGCCCCAGAGAGCAGCAGCATCACTTTTGCTCCGTTTAGGTCTGGCTAAACTAATAGAGAGATCTGTGTCCTGAGCCTGATTCCAACTCCTATGTAAGAAATTCCTTATTAAATCCACAGGAAAGTCATTTACTAGTGGTTAGACTTTGGGCTCTTGAGGGTAGCAGTCACTTCTGAGAAGTTATGCACATCTGATGCAAAATTACAAAAATGTGTGTTTACCACAGTGACCGAGGGGGCTGAGAAGCTCAAGTTAATATTTATATTTGGCATTGAACCCTATGCACAAATACTGACTTTGGCTGGGTGCAGCGCCCCAGTTTATTTTTAAATCCTGTTATACTGACGGTCCAGGTGTGGGGCATTATCCCTGTGCCCTCGACACCCCAGGTTCTGGAGGTCTCACCGTGCTGCAGAGGCTCCTAACAGGGTGCTTAGCTCTGGAGTGCATCTCCGAGCATCCCTTCCCAGTTGCTCTGCAGAGGTTACAGACTGTTGGACCATCAGTTTGGACTGTTGCCTGTTTTCAGGGCTGAAATGAGGAAGGAGGAGTAGCTGCAATGCTGCTGGGGTGAGGGGGATGTCAAGCTGGTGCAGAGGGGTAACAATGCTCCATCTGTCTCATCCCAACATCCCCGTACCTACATGAAGGATGTACTGAAGCCATTTGCTGCAGAGCTCCCAGCACAGCCAGATGTGCCCAAGAGGTTTGTGCCGTCTCCCAGCCCCGTGAGCCGGCCCTGCCCCACTGCCGTGTCTCTTGGCATGCACTGGAAGGACCTGCAACCGGTGTCTCTTACAAGGTTTTTATCATTAAAAGTACACATGGTGAGGGAAGGGGAGAGGTGGAAAGAAGTGGGTTAACAGGATCCTCTTGAGAGTGGTCTCAAACAAGTATACCTTTGACATCAATGAGAAAGTTACATCTTCTGAATGCAAGGGTGGGAATTCCTTCAGGTGGATTTGCCACATCACTCTGGTGTCCTAAACGTTTTGCTGGAATGAGTTTGGATTGAAAACTCATGCCATAGATTCATGTGTGAGCCTAGAAATTTACTCCTTCTGCTTCTGGAGCTAAGGAGAAGTGCTAAAGAACTTGCTCAAGGCTGCCTTGTGAGGACATGAGAGCCCAAACTCCATTAAAAATCCCCACCGGCTCGGTGGGATGTGCTGCCTGTGCATTTTGAGGACAGCAAGATAACTCACTGTGTTAATACCACGGGGTGAAAGAAACACCCCAGCCAGGCACTTGGCATTTAGTTTGACTGTCTTTTCAGCCCTGACCGCTGCCAGTGGCTCCCGTCTTGGTGCACCAGTGTCCTGAGGGGCCAAGAGGGAAGTGCTGCCTTCAGGACACAGCACCCCAAAAGCTCCAGCTGGATCAGCCCACCAGCGGCCCCGGCGCTCCTGCAGGAACCCTCCATGAAGGAGAAGTGTGGCTTAAATGGTGCTTCTTCTCCAGGGAATGCTCACCTCCCAGTGGATGTACGGGACTGAACAAAGTCACGCTGGGCTTGGGTTGCCAAGTTTTTAACATGTGACTTTGAAAGCGTCCTTTGCTGAGGAAGGAAGGTTTCCAGTGGAAATTGATACTGACGGATGCAGTAGGTTTTTGGAAAGAAAATAACTTTTGCTATGAAAACAGCAACCCTGAAACTTTTTTTTTGAGGAGATCAATTGCTTTCTAAAAATGGGCCACAGCTCCTTGGTGTTTCCACAATAACTCCCTCTGTGCCTGTGGTGGCTGTCACTGCTTAATGCGACAATGCAGAGGTAAGGGAAGCACCTGTGGCACAAAACAGGAGTTGGGCCATGCCTGGAGCTCCTCTTGAGTCAAAATTTCAGCACTTTCTGCCTTTCTGTGCTTCTTGACAGGTTCTCCACTGAACTCATCCCCAAACACGGCGCTTTCTTGTCCCTGGAAGCAACGTTGCCATGAAGTTCTGGCAGCGACTGCAAACCAGGTCTCTGCGCTTACCAGACCCCACAAGCACTGCTGAGCTCCTGTTCCCACACAGATTCCCAAAGCAAACGTTACTGCTACAATCTAAAAGAGCAAAAATGTTTGGAAAACAGCAGATGCAACGGGAAAATGACACTTCCTACATGTGATAATTGTGCAACCTTAACTCTGCCCTCGGAGTATGTCTGCGTCTTGCTGTATTGTTCGGGAACTTGTGTGGCGTAGAAAAAAAGTCACGGGAAGTCTGTCTGGAAATTAAAGTGGTTGGTGGAGGTGCCAGCAAGGGTTAAATTACCTGTGTGGGGATGAGGGGGCTGGGGAGAGTAAGTGGATTACATGCAGCTATTAAATACGGGAGGTGATGCTGTCAGCATGACGTGGCTGGTAAAATGGGCATCGGCGGAGGGGGAAAACCCTCAGTGGCTCGTGCGCGAGTCCAGATTACTAAAGCTGTAATAGAAAAACCCATGGGCGCGTTGTCTCCTGCCACCGTAGGCGCCTATCCCGCCTTAAGCCACTTACACGGGGTTGCTTTTAAGTAACAATTTTTATTTTTCCCCCCTTTATTCGGCCGTAGGTTAACTCCGCTCAGCGTGTCCTCCCCGCAGCTCTCCCCGCGCTCATCCCGCAGCTCCCCCCGCAGCTCATCCCGCAGCTCATCCCGCAGCTCATCCCGCAGCTCATCCCGCAGCTCTCCCCCGCAGCTCATCCCGCAGC
>VWZG01005582.1:274791-373590 GCA_013396735.1 Grallaria varia | reverse complement strand
TGCCGCCGACGAAGGCTTTTGGGATTGTAGCGTGTGCACCTTTAGGAACAGCGCCGAAGCCTTCAAATGCAGCATCTGCGATGTCAGGAAAGGCACATCCACAAGGTACGTCCCCGCCTTTCCACGCGGCTTTCGCTCCTCGCTGGGCTGCGCCGACTTGTTGATTTTTTTCCGCTGTTGCCTGGATAGCCCCTGGTTGTTGCGTCCCCCCTTTCCCCCCGACGCAGCCCCTTCTGCCCCCGTTCGCGAGCTTGTGGATTTTAAAAATTCCCTTTCAAGCGTTTAATTGGAGCTGGAAGACATGTTTCGTGGATGTGGCAGCAACCTGAATCGTTCTGTTGTTCTGTGCCTTTTTTTTTTTTTTTTTTTTTTTTTGCCTATGCTTTCATTTAAATCANTTTTTTTTTTTGCCTGTTTGTTTGGTTTTTTGTTGCCGGTGTACGGAGAACCTTTTGGAGATCTGCAGCCAGCCGGGAACGCTCTCTGACTGTGGTTTGGGGCACATGGTTTCTGTGGTTTGGGCCAAGGCTTACCTGTGCTTTCTACAGGAGTGGAAACGATTTGAGGATTAGGGAGCGAGAAAGGAAAGGGCTGACAGTAAAGATGCTGTGAGGACAACAGCTCCCTCCCTGAGATGTTGATCTCTCCGTGGCTGTTGTCATCAGGAAGGAATCGGCTTTGTGCTCGGTGTGGGAATGGTGCGGATTTCTGAAAGCTTTAGCTGTCAGGTCTCAGCGACTGCCTTCTGCTGAGTAACTGGGGAGGTCTGTGAGCTGGTGAAACTGACGTGCAGTGCTTTATTTAATCCCAAAAAAGCCCCACAACTTGTTCTCTCTCTCAGTTGAGAGGTTCAGAAAGTTTGTCCTGGACGTATCAGTTGGCGCTAAAAAAGGCGTGGGGTGCTCTGCTCTGCTTTTCCTTTCTTTTTGTGCTTTGTTTCTACCGTGTTGATTTCGGATTTTGTTCATGTTGTGCCTTCCAAATTCGAGTCCCCATTGCTGTGTTCTGCCAAGGGAACAGTCCGCAAGGTTTCCATGGTGAAAGGCGTGGTGTTCTTTGAGTGCAGCTGTGTATTGAGGTACTCTCATCAGCAGGCTCTTTGCATGACTTGGCTGTCTTGGCTTGATTGACAAAGGAGGTGAAAGCGTGTTGGGTTGTTATTGTTCGCGCTGTGCTCTGGACGATGTGAAGTGCCTGCGTTTTGAATGGTCGGGGTGTTTTCGGGCTTTCCGAACTGTGAGTTACAGTAACAGAGTGTTGGAGTGCTTCACGGTGTGCTTGAAGGTGCTGGTCGGGTTACAAGTTATCCCTGTGCTTTTTACAAATTGCACGGAGGTGTTGAACTTATAAACCAGTTGTAAGCAGCATAGTTGTGGCATGAGTAAGGTCGAGCTTCTGGGACAGTAGTGTTCTGTGCTGATTTTCTTGACTCATTCAGCCTCATTTTGTCGTGCAACTCAACCTTTCCAGAACGCCTGATTGCTGTGGGTCTGTGTTTCCTTGGCTGCCCTGTTGGCTCAGGTGGAACGTGTTGATCCCGCAGCCGCCTGGTCCTTGGCTGCGCTGTAGCCGAGCAGTCCCCGCGCGCTCCCGCAGCCTCATGTCGAGCATGTGCCCGGGTGTCGGTGGGAGGAGAGCCTTAATGATGTAGGAGCCCATATGGGATGGATCGTGTATCAAACACTGTTATTTTCATTGGCCACCATGCTGCTGTTCATTTGGAGAGCAGCAGCTTGCTCTCACATGCCCTTCTNTTTTTTTTTTTTTCTTCTCTGTTTTTAATGATAAATGATAATTTTCAAACTGTTTGTTGAGGTAGTAGGATGTTTTGTCTTTTAAAGAGCCATTAAGAGTGATAGCAGTTGATGATTTCAGGTTAAGAGCTGTAGCCTTACTTGCAGATGTGATCCTCAGATCTAGAACATTGTAATTCTGTTTAGCTTCTAATGGACCCTTATGAATGGCTTCTAATTTTAATTCATTTAATTCATCAGCTTTCTATTCATTTTTTGGTGCTTTTAAAATTCCTTTTGTTTGTAGAATTTGAGAAAGTATTTAAAATATTCAATGGCCCATCATGTTTTCTTGCATATTTGTATAATTTATGAATAAATACAACAGAAAGCAGGAGTGATTGAGTGCTGTGAGGGAGCGTTGCGTGTTGGGAAATCCTGGGAGGTCAGAGTTATTTGTGGTGTTACTTTGAATGTTATAGTATGTAATGTGTAAGTCAGTGCTGGGGAAATTATTCAGAATTTTTAAAATAAATGACTGATGTAAAGATACATAATGATGTATGATTGATAATCTATTACTTGAAATATAAGCTGTCTGATGAGCTTGACTTTTGAGTTGCAGTTTGACATGTTGATGACACTCTTCCCCAGTTAAAACTGCCTTGCTTCATTGTGACTTACTTCAGTAACACTTATGGAAATTTATCAAACTCAATTTAAAAAAAACCCTCAACCAAGTAGTGAAAGACATGGTGAGGCAACTGGTTTTCATCAAATTATTGTGTGCAATTACAGTATGCCCAGGGTTTTTTTAAGATCTGGTATGACCTACTTCCCCCTCTCTCCACTGTGAAGCCAGTTATTTGTTGCGGAATTTACTTTGGCTGATAAATATTCTCTGATTTAAGAACTAGCTAGGCCCTTAGCTAATTCTCACCGTGTGTATATTTTTTCAGACTTGATATAATCTGTTGGCTCATGGGAGGGGTGGCTGGCAGCAGTTAGAAGTTTTATTTTCTCAGATCCAACTATCCCCTTTCCCTAGGATCATGTAAAAGGAGCATCAAACACAGTGAGTTTTAGAGTTTGACCTGCCAAGTCAAAATCATTGTAGAGGCTAAGCAGTTAAATTGCACCTGAATATTTTTCCAAGGAGCTGTTTATAAATATTTCAGGTGCACTTTTAAATAAAAATTAGGTCAGATCCATCTCTGAAGAACTGGGAGTTGTCATGCACAGATTATATTAAACCTGTGGCACTTACTTGAATACTGGATTTGTTACAGTGTCACTAACTCCCTTTCCTCAACTTGATTCTGGCTGGTTTATGGTTAAACTTTTATTGCTTTCTATTTAGGCAAGTATGTTGAGTTTTTCTACTGTTTTCCTTTTGTGAGGATCATGGCAAAGATACAGACTGTTCAACTCAGCTGACCTCAGTGCTCAGCTGGATGAGATGATGATTTCACTGGCTGGCTTGGGAGTGAGCCCTGGGAAGGTGTTTGCTGAGGGGTACAATGCTTTGTTCCTTTCCTGGAGGTTTTTGGATTGGTGTCACAGCGCAGGGAACTGGTGCTGGTCATCACTTCAACTCGAGTCCTGCAGCTCTTCTGGTGGTGTGCTCTGGTGTGGCAACACCAGCTTCCTGCACACAGGAGGAGGCTTGAGTTAAAACTTCTGCTGGCAAGTTTGCTCCACAGGCACATGTTCCTTTCCGATATCCATGCTACTTCAAACACGGAAGGAAAGTTTACTTTGGATTTCCTAACAACGTGAGGGCAGGATTTGGCCTTGTATTTCCCGTTACGGGGAGCTGGGAGTTCCTGTTTGAGGGTAGGTGATGGGTCCCTGTTTCTGTTTGGTTTTCTTAGTGGTATTCTTGCAGCTCTTCTCCTTTGGTTCCCCAATAGTTTACATGTGTTGTGTTCCTGCACACCTCTTGTAACTTCCTCTCTCCTCCCAGACATGGTTGTGAAGTGTTTCTCTGTGGAATTGTTTTCAGGCATCGTTGTGAAGGAGAATATTTGCTCCCTCCTTCTGATTTCAGATATACTCTTTTCTGAAACTTTAAAGTTAAATAGGCAAGCAAAGCCGTACGATTTGGTGGAGCTTCTCTGATGTTAATTTTGCTCTAACTTTAGGTTAAGTGTGTTCCGTGTCTGAACTCCACACCCTTTCATCATGAATGTGCCTTGAGTGTGGAGAAATAAATGCACTTAAAGTCAGTGGAAGACCTGAGAGCAATAACTGGATGTCTGACATGCCAATTAACAAAACAATGGGATTTTTTTAGTACAAAATGAATAATTTGTAGTGTGTGTCTGTCCTTTGCAAGGTACACAATTAGTAAGTGTTTCTGTTCTATTTGTTGCTAATACCTGTATGCCTGAAGTGCATGGTTTGCCGTTTGCATCAAGTGCTGTGAATATACACTTCATTGTGGAGTGCTCAAGGAATGATATCAGTAGTGCTTCACCCTTTTGCCATCCTTATTCTTGAGGGGAAGGCCAAGCTGAAACTGTTCATCATAATTCTAAAATGATTATTCTCTTGTGTGGAACAGGTGTCACAGATACTGGCCTTTGTTCTCCTTCAGTTCTCCAGAAATTTCCTTCACATGTTTGCAGGATCTAAAGTGGCACCTTGAAGGATGCAAACTACTGTCCGTGTCACCATTGAAAAGTATTCTCTTGTTCTGCATCCAAGCTGAGCTGACCAGAATAGGCACCAGATAGTTCTGCTATTCTTGGAATGAGGAATCAGGCTTATGATGCTGACCTTCATACAACTAATATATGCCCTGCTTATTTGCTGTGTGTCTGCAGAGCTGCTCTTCTGAATGTGTTTCTTTTGGTGTGTGGCTGTGATGTAGGCTGGAAGCAAAGGGGTTTACTTAGGCTGTTTCAAGTTAGACAGCTTTCACTTGCACTAAGGTGGGTTTTCTTTAGCATCATAGTTGGCCTTTAAGTGGCTTAATTTCTTTAAAAGAGGAATATGTAACTCATCTGGAAAAAGCTGTGGTGGGAGGGATGTTTGTGCCTTTACATTGGAATACTTGTTTTACTATTTGGCTGTTTAGATCTATCCCTGTATTTCCTGTTGATCGCTGCTGTTAAGTGGCTGTTGGATCAGGTGGAGTGAAGTGTGGTCAGTACCAGGCTGGTGCTGTGCCAGTGTTCCAGCAGGCCATCCACATCCTGGGGATGTGTCCCCTCGGGGGCTGCCGTGCTGGTGATGGAGGGTGCAGTGTAACTCTGCCTAGGTGGTTTTGAGAGATGCAATGCACAACACTTATTAGCAAAAGGTTTGCCTGCATGCCAAGAGTTCTTGAAATCTCTGGTGTCTCGTACCTTGTTTACCAGCACTGCCTAAAAGTAAGTGGCTGTTGCTTTGGGAATTTGAGGAGTACTTTTGCTAAATCTGGCAAACCCACTGGGGCAGAGGAGCTAAGGACAGGAGCAAAGAGCATTTGACAAGAGACAAGGCTGATGGTTCACAGCAGTCTCTCAGTTCTGGAGCTGTGGTTTGACAGCACACGAAGTCTGACTCTGTGACTTGCATTGTGGCACCCCAGCTGTCTCGGCCACATGGCTTGGAGTATTGATCCATTATCAGCTGACTACTGGTACCGATTCATGCTACACTTATTTTATGAACTAGCTTGGAGTTAATCTGTGAGGCTTCATTTGAGCAGTTGAAGCTGTTCAGCTTCAGAACAGTTATTACCTGATGCAAGCATAACCCTGGTGTAAGATCCGTGTCTTCTACTTTGGCCATTTGAAAGAAGTGAGAGTTGTGTCCTGATTTGCTCTTTGCAGTGTTTGGCTCTGGCATTAATGATCTCATTACCATCACCCCAGGATTTCTCTTAGATCTCAGCACCTCTGGGAAATCATTTTCAGTGGGGAAGATTCACAGTATTGATGTGCAGCACCCAGGCAATACCCCTTTGCTATGGTTGTCAAATTTGGGTACCTGAGGTGCTGTTGGTGACAGATTCAGTAGAAAGTGTGTCTTGCTTTGCTTCTACCACTTTTTTCCCCTGAATGTCCTATTAAGGAATAATAGCTATACCTGTTGTTTTCCTGTTTTTATTAGGATAAAAAGATATTTTTGTTAAACAGTAAAATCTTCAGCGTGGATAAGGGGTGCTTGTAATATTTATGTGGACTACCCATTTGGGTTAAATAATTCTGGGTAGTAGGGTTTAATGTCAGTCTCTGATTTCTCTTGGAGACACTCTAAAGATCTAATGGATAAACAGCAACAATAAGCATGTTAATATATCACTGATAATATGCAGCGTGGATATTAATTTTTCCCATCCTCCACTGTCTGCTTTTTTGAGAGACAGGAATCCAAATCAAAGTATATGTGTGCATGTAGGAGGAGAGGGCATGCACCTTTCTATTATTGCTGCCAACAGACGTCCTGTCCACTGGGATACCGACCCCTTGCTCCTGACAGGTCCTCGTGGGGAGCTGGTAGGCAGAGGAATGCAGAGTAACTTTCTCTGCGTGCCTTTCTTGATTGCCCTGATTGTTTCATGTTGCCGTCAGCTGGGTGTGGAGGGGCTGCTGCCTTTGCAGGACTGGTGGGTGTATTTGCGCCCTGATGTGGGTTCCTCTGCTCAGTGGAATTGTATGAACTAGAAGGAAGAAAGTGTGCAGTGTTGCCTGGAGTACCAGTTGAGAGGAGGGAAGTGGTGGATGCAGGCGTGGCCATGCTTGGCTCCTCTGGGACCTTGGCTGACTGTCCTGTGCTGTATTGGTGTTCCTCAGCAGCACGTGGGGCTCTGGGGATCTGTTTAGGCTGAACTGTTCAGGCCCTGAAAAAAACATATGAGACCCAAGACAAATGAGGGATGAAAGGTGTCAGGAAATGTGCTGTGGGCTAGATGGATTGTTTTGGCTGGATACATCTGGCTTTTGTGCTGTAGCTTGGACACCCCTGCTGTAACTCCAGGCTAGTTCACTGCTGAGCGTGAATCAGGTGTCACTTGTGCTCCGGCAGCTGCGAGACCTGCTTTGCATTATTGGTAGGCTTTCTGTTCCCTGCTGCGGTGCTGCTCCTTTTCTTCTTGCTCCACTGGGCTTGAACAAACAGACGGGCCCTTCCAGGGTCCCTTGGTGAGAAACACAGAAGTTCAGGGCACTTGTGGGGAGCCCTGCTGGTGTGCAGGGACATGGCAGCAGGGCGAGACATACGGCTCAGGGAGCACTCCTGCATTAGGCGAAGCACGTGCTCTGCTTGTCCTTTATTTAATGCGCATCTCTCCTTGTCTGGGGAATTCTTCTTACAAGGAAACCCACTGACCTATTTTGTGTGATTTTTGGGTGGTTCTGTAGGTTAGTGGGTTCCAGTCCCACAATGTAGGTCACTCGCAAGGTGTGCTGGAGTTTCATAACGTGTAGTTGTGACCTGAAATAACATTCACACAAAGTCTCTCTATGGCTATGCCTTGCAGATGTACTTTGTCCCTTTGCACTGGGCTCCTCCTTCACAAGGTAAAAGGAGAAATTTGGGCATTTTTCAGAGGGAAGGGGTCTTAGAGGAGAGTTTATGAATACTTATTTATTTATTTAAAGCCTGCAGGTTTCAGAGAGTTAAGGGCAAATTATCCTTTTTTGCCACTTCATGTTTATGAAGGACATGGCAAGAAAAGCAGATCATGAATACTGAGTAACCCATCCAGGCTACCCTAAGCAGATGTCCAGGATTACAGGCTACAACAGAAATAATGTGGAAATGCCTCCATTACATTTATGTAAGTTCCTTTTACAGCTGACATATGCTAAATACATTGATTGTCTCTTTGTGCAGACAGATTTCCTTTACATCAACCAGAGCTCCTTTCACACTTTTTTGGTACATCTGGAGGTACAACCAGATCCTTAACATTGCTCTTCCCATAAGCCAGCTATTAATTAGGGGCATGTTCTTTGTAGCAGAGTGCTAATTGGTACATCAACAAATTCACTGCCTGTTCAACATGGGAAAGATTGTAATTCTGACTGGCTCAAGTATAAATGAGAGGGGAAAGCATCACTTCTTGCTGGCCGGGTGGGTTTTGTTTGATTGCTCAGTAACTCAGTATCTTCTGAGTCATGTGAATCTTAAGTCCTTCCTAGGAAAAAGCAAAATGAACTAACTAAAACTGGGTGCTGTTTTAGTAATATTTTATTACTGAAGTGCTGTATGTGTTTCTGAAAGTTAAAAGTACACCCACAGCCAATCTTTTATTAAGTCATACTGGAAATGCATGAGTAAAAGGAGTTTTAGGGATCTAAAGTGTGGATCATGTGCCAGGAAATCTGATTTTGAGCTGTATGTAGTCTTACTTGAGACACTGGCCTGGAATTGTGGAATACACTCCTATGCTACAAGGATCAAAGTACTAAAATTTTGTAATTGTTCTTTGCTGCAGAACCAGAAATCTTGTAATAGCAAAATAGATTTTAACCTTCTGACTGATAAACATTTTGAAGCATATGTTTTATGGCAATTTGCTGGGAGCTGCGACGTTCAATATTTAATACGCATGGTCTGTGCTTTTTGTCAGTTGCTGTAATGGAGGTGCTGACTTCAGAAACAGTGTGTACAACCTATGTAGGAATATGGGGGTGTTGGTGTGGACAGTGGGATCAAGTGCACCCTCATCAAGTTTGCTGATGCCACGAAGCTGTGTGTTGTGGTCACACGCCGGAGGGAAGGAATGCCATCCAGGAGGACCTGGAGAGGTGGGCCCATGCAACCTTTGTGAAGTTCAGCAAGGCCAAGTATGAGGTCCTGCACTGAGGTTCGGCAATCCCAAGCACAAGTCCAGGCTGGATGGAGAATGGACTGGGAGCAGCCCTGGGCAGAAGGACTTGGGGGTGTTGGTTGATAAGAAGCTCAGCATGACCCAGGAATGTGCACTGACAGCCCAGAAAGCCAAACGTGTCCCATGCTCCATCTCCACTGCGTGGACAGCAGGGCGAGGGAGGGGACCCTCTGCTGTGCTCCGGTGAGACCCCACCTGCAGTGCTGCCTCCAGCTCTGGGAACCCAGTGGAGGAAGGATGTGGACCAGTTGGAGCGAGTCCAGAGGAGGCCACGAAGGTAATCAGAGGGCTGGAGCTCCTGTGCTGTAGAGACAGGCTGGGAGAGTTGAGGTTGTTCAGCCTGAGAAGAAAAGGCTCCAAGGACACCTTAGAGAACCTTTCAGTAGCTAAAGTGGCTCCGTGACAGCTGGAGAGGGACTTTGTGCAAGGGTCTGGAGTGACAGGACAAGGGGGAACGGCTTCACACTGAAGAGAGAGCAGGGTTAGAGTGGATATTAGGAAGAAATTCTTCCCTGTGAGTTGTGAGGTCCTGGCACAGGTTGCCCAGAGAAGCTGTGGCTACCCCATCCCTGGAAGTGTCCAAGGCCAGGTGGGACGGGGCTTGGAGCAACCTGGGATAGTGGAAGGTGTCCCTGCCGGTGGCAGGGGGGTTGAACTGTGTAGTCTTTAGGATCCCTTCCAACCCAAACCATTGTGTGATTCCCTGTTCCTGAGTTCCAGAAACTTTAGTTTAAGAATTTTACCAGATTGGTTGTCTTTAAATAAAATGGAAGCAAAACAAGTCAGTTTTGGATTTTGTTTAGGGCTAAACAACGAGTAAATGTTTAGACATGTTTTCTCAAGCAGATTGTTGATATGGATTCAGAGTTATGATGAATTGTTTGCAACATGCAGAGGTGCGAAGTGAGACAAAATATCTTACTTGAGATAAAGCTGCCTTCTTCAGGTTTATATATTTGAGTAGACATACTCAAAACTGATCATAATATAAAATATTTTTTTACCTGAACTAAATTATTTTTGTGCATGTGGAACTGTGTCTGGGTAATTCATGTGCAACTTCACATGGTCGAATTGGGGAGGTGGACGGAGGATGCAGAACTGCTGGGATTTGGTGGTTTCGGTGGTGTAAAGTTGATCAGAATGTTGCCCAGTGAATCTTGAGCACAGGTTAAGCCCTGCACCCTGGTCCCAAATGTGAAGCATTTTTGATATTATAGGTGTGTTTCTTAATGGAATAGGATTGCTCCCTTTTGATTTTTTTTTTGTTTGTTTGTTATCTATGTACAAAATAAGGGAAGGATTTGTATTTTTTCCACTTCTGCAGATGTTAGTGGGGCTTGTATGATACTAATGTGATTTCAGCCTGTGTAAGAGATGCTGGAATTCACCATTTAGCAAATCAGGTTGCTAAATATACTCAGATTGCCATTTTTTAATCTGTGTGATCATATTCACTGTCTGTGTTTTAATTTGATTAAGAAATTTATATTTATGGTACATGCTTCATTCCTTTGTTTAATAAAAAAAGCGTCTAGTTTAGCAGAAGGGTATAAATCTTCCTTGTCCTGCTTGGACAAAGCGTGCTGATCTGTTCAGGTTGTTGGAAATGTGTGTTTCTGCTGAAACATTTGGCTCTCATTATATATCTTGGAGCTCTTATTCTGAAAGTGCTTTCACTGTTTTTTTCGGAAGTGGCACTGAGCACTTTCTCTTCCTGAGATGAGATTTCAATAAGAGAGAGGCAATACATTGATGGATGATGGCCCTGTGATGGAGTCAATCAGCCAGTGCAGTCATTTGTCTCCTGGGGATACAGGGTAGAGCACATCATTAGCAGCAGAAGGGGAAGCTTTCCTCTGTAATGCTAATAGGGTGAGGAAAGCTGGTTGGTGCCTGTTTGCTGCCATTGCTCTGTTGTTACAGGTGCCTTACAGAGAAATAAAACCATTTTCATTTGTTATCTATGGGTGTGGATCAATTAAAAAAATATTTAATAAGCTCTAGGAAATATTTCTGATTTGGCACAGTATTAGCAATTCATAAACCTGTATCACATAAAACTGCTCATGGTAAAAATACTGAAGTATTTTAGGGGACTTGTGTGTGTGTCTTAGTGGTTTAACACACAAGTAGTCTGGCTTGTGTAGGAAAGACTGGCAGTTGCCTGACGCCAGCGTGGGGTTGGAGGGGCTGTGGGTCTCTTGGAGGAGAAGTGCTGAAAGTGAAGCCCGTGGGCTGCAGGAGTAGCTGTCACAGTGTCTGACGGCGCTGAGTTTGTCAGAGCAAAAGACAGAGCACGTGGCACGAGGGCGGGTGGCCTGGCCATGGGACAGCTGGGTGCTGTGCTGGACCCAGCTTGGCCCAGGCAGGATGACTTAACCTGCAAACAGCTGTTCCTCGGTGGCTTCTTTGCTGCTCTCTGGGGGCACTTTCCTCTCTGTGGAGGTGGCGTAGCAGTGATCCCATCAGGAGCGAGTGTGAGTTTTCCTTGGGTTGGGCAGGAGTGCTCCTGTTTTGGGATACAGGGCTGCAGACCTTGTGTTAGCACCATCTCAGTGTCCAGAGATGGTCAGTTCCAGCATGGCACACAAGGAAACAGCCCAGTAAATGTTGGGAGGAAAGTGTTGTTCTGGGTGGCTGTTCGTGTACCCTCCAGCACAGTGAGCAGGGCACTGCTCATTATTGTGGGGACTTTTTTTGCCCCCCTTTTTAACTCACTGTGACTCTGGACAGTGAGGTAACTCACCTGCATAGGTTCACCTGTGTGTAAAGTAAATGCAGTACGAAGTCCACATATAGCTTATAGGTGGTAAAGTTCATTTTTGGAATACACTTTAGGTTCTGAAATGTCTTTCACAAACTGCACATGAAGTCAGACTTAACAAACAATGCTTATCTTCCTTTCTCTGAACTGCATAGATAATTGTTTAAAAACAAGAGCAAGGGCAGCAAGAAAGAAAGCGATGTTGCAACTGCTGGTGTGGTGGGTAGTTTTTGTGTGCTTTTTTGCTCTCATGTGCAGTGATGCCTTTGCTCCTGAAGCTCAGGAAGAATGGGGCAGCTCTGTGGTGTCAGAGTTGTGCAATTTTACATGCGGGTTAGCAGGGCAAGGAACATACTTCATCATGGGGGTGGGAATGCAGTGCTTTGGCAGCAATTAAAAGCCATTAATTAGAAGTACTTATTGCCGGATGTGAGTCAAGTTAGTTGTCAGTTGCTTAGTTTCTGAGGTCCAGAAGAACTAATGCATCCAGGACATGCCTTGTTAGTGTCCGTGGGACTGCTGGGCTGTCCACAGGGGCAGGCTGGAATAGCAGAGCTCAGACGGTGAAATTTTGAGCTTCATTAAATGGCTTATTGACAGTGCCAGTTTGGCAGCACCTCTGCAAGCTGGGGCCACACATTTGCATTCAGAATTTTGGGCCGTGAAGAGTGTGTTAGGGCTCCTGGGTTGTGTCAGCTGGGAATGTAAAAGTGTGTGCTGGGAATTTACAGTGCTGTGCTGAGAGTCACTGTGACTGAATCAGCATTCAAAGAAGCAGTAGCGAAACTTTATGGTAAGCAAAAGCTGTCCTGTCCCTATGAGGGGGATGACATTTTTTTCCAATTACAAATTAACAAATTGGTAGAAACCCCAGTGACAAACAGGGTGGTGGAACATCATGTCCTTGTGTCATGGACCTACTCTGTGAATGCATGGGAGATCACCTTCCTGTTCAGCCTGTGCAGTTACACAGATGTAGAATATGAGGACAGTCTCACTGCTTGTGCCTGGAAGAAGCATTCCTTCTGCCAACAGAAGCACAGAATGTCCAGCAAATCATGGAAAAAGATCTGCAATAAGGTACCTGTTACAGTTCTGTGCCAGTTCTCAGGGTTTTCCCTAAAGCACAGGGAAAGTGAGGGATTATGTCTAGCAGTAGTTTTTCTAGTGGCATCTCTTTATTTTTTTTTTCTCCTCTTTACTTTCTTTTTTACATTTTAAGCCAGACTGACTTTCCCACTGGCACTCTAAATTCAAAACTGGAGTTGTACAGCTGTGTACTACACTGCCACAAACACGAGTGGTTTGGTTTATTGTTTGGGATTTTTTTCCCAAAGACATACAGTGTAAGGAGCAGCTTTCCTTAGTCACAGGTATGAGAATGCGAACCCTGTCTGTTCTAAGAAATTAGTTTAATAACAGTTGGTTGGTGTATTTCTGAGTGTGTTGGCATTTGCAAATGTCTTGATTCGACAGGTAGTTGATGCCTGGGGAGAATGTGACCTTTTGCTCTCTGCATTGATTTTTTGAGTCATGTCCAGAGGCTGCAGAAGTGAATGCAGCACTTTGCTGGCAGCTGCAAGGGCTGGATCAGGCCTCCGGGACCGATGCATTGAGAAAAAAGGGAATAAGTTGACATGAAACTTAATACGGTTGTCTTTTGTGATCCTGCTTTGTTCCAAGACTACTTTTTTTTTTTTTTCAGCAAGATGTTTTTAATAGATAAAAAGAATTGAGAAATGAGTTGCATTATATAAAACCCTAAATGAGCCTCAAGGGAATAGGTTGGTCTGTGTCCATGTAAGCAGAGGGCTCCTTGGATCTCTCATTGCTCTCAGCCATCCTGGAGCCTCTACACTTTGAACAGGAGCTGAGACTGATACAACTCTGGATCTGTTTGTTTGGGTTTTTTAAAGAAAACATTTCAGATGGTGACCGAACATTTTTTTGTTTTTAAGCAGAATGAAACAAAATGCACAGAAAGACCCAACAGATTCACTAAATTTTGCAGGGCTACAGTTCTCAATGAGTCTTATCCGTGTGCTTACTTGGATTGAAAATATTATATTCTTTCTCCCTGGAGTTGCATCCATGTCTTTGCTTGTGTAGACAGCAGATTATTGGTAGGCAAGGCGGGTCAACTATTGTGGCTCTCTGCTTTTCCTCCCTATACCTGTTCGGAGTAATATCCTTAGCAGCTTTTAAAGTAAAGTTTCTCCTGGAAGAATTGCTGAAAAATGTTTTCTTACCAATTTTGAACTATTGGGACTATTGTGTTTTTTGAAATGCTGTTCATCACTTCACAAAACTGCCATAAGTACATCTTGAATCATGCATAGCCTGAAGAAAATCCTGGGGGTAGAGAGACATAAATAATTGTTTAATTGGGCTGCACTTTTGTGTAGCTTTTATCGTATTGAGTGTATGGAAAGGACTGATTCTAAACAGTGTTTTACTGTAACAATTCTCTTGAGTCCTAAGATGAGCATTTATCCCAGTAGAATTTTATGTGGTGTTAAGCAAGGCATGCAAATGTGTTTTGACTTGAGTTTAAGTTTGTTAATAAAAATGTGGCCAATCTCTCAGCTTTCAAATGTTTGGTAATTGCACTGACTGAGGTCTTCAGGAGTTTTACAAGGAGAACAGCATTCTATTGGAAGGAAAAAACTTTGTGATTAACACTTACAAGGAGTTAATAACTTTGTATATATCATTAGATTAATGAAAAGGCATATCTTCAGTGGTTGTTAGCAGAGATGGGAAAAATCCGAGTAATATACCAACATTGTTTTAATTAAGAATATGTTGATAATTCTAAAAATTCAGTTTTGACATCCAGCTCTCAGGCTTAAAATGAATGTCAAACTTAGGCTTTTTTATACTCCAGGAAAATATGCTCTTTGCTCAAAACACACAGCAAAAGCAAGCTCATGGAAATCAATTAGAATAATAGAGTGCAGCCATTGCAAGATATCATTACAATAGTTAAGTAATTACCCCACTGCATGACTTAGCAAGAGGGATAAATAATGCATGTAGAATTGTGTTGAAGCTTGCAAGGAAGATTCCTGCTGGCAGAGTGGCTGGGAAGGGCACAGGCAGAGCACGTGTCCGAGGAGGGTGTCTGCTGGGTCCAGAAGCTGATGGATGAAACCTTTCAGTGCCTGTGATAAAATGCAAAATGGACCCATTTTTCTGCTTTTCTAAAAATTTAGAGGTGGCCTTTGTGCATTAACGCAAGGACTGGAGTCCCATGGACAGTGTGGTCAGCAGGAATATTGGCTCTTTTTTTCAGCGGGCAGATAAGGGAGTTGATTTTTCTTCCTTTCAGCCAGAACTGAGAACTCTGAATCTGTCAGTTGCTGTCAAGAGGATTGTACTCTGGATTAGTGAGCTCCTGGAAGCAGTTTGAATCATTGCAGTTAAAAGCACACTGAGCAGCGGTGTAATTAATAGTTATATAATGTACCCAACAAGCTTAGGAAGCTAGAATGTAACTTGGAGAGAAATGCAGGAGTCCCTGCATTGCCTGAGGACCACCACGCATTTAAAGGGTGATGCCTGTTGTCCCAGGACCATTGTGGTCAGGGCAGGTTTGTTGCTGGTGCATTGGTTCTGTCATGAGAGGTGTGGGAGCGCCTTTGTGCACCTTTCCCCTTCTCTTCTTTCTCTCTTGTCCTTCTCATCAGGACCTGGTCAAACCAAGAACCCTGTAGGCTTGTTGGAACTCTTCTTTGCTTGTTGGAACTTCTGCGTTTGCAGACATCTTCAACTGCTGTGTAATTATGGATGCCACATGCAATAACTCTGCAGCTCATGAGAATAATACACATTTTTGTTGTTGAGTTTTTGAATAGGAATTTCAGGGCAATTATGCAATACGTTTCTGTTATACAGTTCTAGTAAAACTGTCAGTCCTTGGCCACTTGTGTGTTTTAGGGGAGCTGAAATGGCCATTGAACCTTGCAGAGTGGCTTGTTTTGTGACAGGCTCCGACTTGTTGGGAAAAGCTGTGTCTTTCAGCAAGGCACCAGGTGAGTCTGTGCACCTCAGTCCCCATGTCTTGTCTGTGTTGAACTGGAGGTGTGCAATGCTTTTGAGGTTTTTTGTATTAACCTCTCTGAATATCTTAAGCACGCAGAGATGGTGACCAGAATTCTGAGGCGTTGCTCTAATTCTGATTGAGTTTGATAAAAAACAAATGTAGTTTTATTCCTCTAGCTCACTGAATGTTCCAGTTGTCTTAAGCCTTTACAATCCAACATGTCAAAATCATTTTTTATCTTAGTTGATGTGTAGATGTTGTGTTTAGGGCCATGGTTTAGTGAGATGGACCTGGCAGTGCTGGATTAATGGTTGGACTCAGATCTTAAAGGTCTTTTTCAACCTATACGATTCTATGAAAAAGGGAGAATTTTTCTGGTACAGAACTTTGTGTTTCTAAAAAGATACTCTATCAAATGCATTGATTGGTGATTACATAGAAAGTAATTCTCATGTCTAGAAAGAGCTACTTAGTTTTAAAATGTGATACTACTGCTAAGCAAATGTAAGGCTGCCTGCCCTCTAGTTTTGTATCTGCTTTGCTTCCCAGAGTAAGTTTGTTCGATATTCACTGCCACTGACCTTGGATAATTAAGAAAAAATTCTGCTGTTCTGAGGAGATAAATGCAGCTCCTGTTTGGAACCAGGCTGATTAGCTCCATTGTGAAAATGTGTTTTAATGTCAGTACTTTCTGGTGGGACGGAAGCTGGCTTTGCAAGACTTGTTGTCCTTCTTTTCTACTCCCTGATACCCAACTGAAGTTGCTGATGAAAATCCCCTGGGCCTCCAAGATCTGAAGCTCGCGGTGAGCCTCTTCAGTTTTCAATGCAAATTAATTTAAGGCTTCTTATCCTTTTTGAATCACTTTGTCACTTTGAGCCTCTTTCAGGGCAAATACAAGGCTGCAGTTGTGCCCTGGCTGGAGGTTTGAGATTCCTGGCTGGGACAGTGTCCAGAGCAGAGAGTGGGCCATGTGGACGTTGCTGCTCCACACCAGGGTCTGTGTCCCTGTCGGATGTCACACGCCAGGGTTGCTGCACTGGAGTCACTGGGTGCTGAAACACCAGGGGAGAGAAAAGGCCAAATCAGAAAAACAAGAAAAAAAATTCAGGCTAAGCAAAACTTTTTCAGGCCAGTGAGAAATTATTTGTCAAAATTTGGCTGTAGGACAAGTCTTTTACTGTCTTATTTTTCTCTGTGCTGCCTCTTGGGCTTCATTTTTCACTTCTCTGTTTGCTCTCCAGGAGTTACTTGGATTGTTTGTGACTTAAACTACCTTCTTGTTTACAGTGTGAGGGCTGTTTGTTTTATAAACATCTTCATGGTGGTCACGCAGTTGCATAGTATTTTAGTGTGCTTTTTTTTCTTAGCCTGCGTTTTCCAAGTGAGATACTCTGCTACTATATTTGTTCTGGCAAAGTACTCTGGGCTGAAGATGGTTAATAAAGTTGCATTTTGGTGATTTTTTTTTTGTTTGTTTGTTTTGTTTTGTTTTGCTTTTCTTTAGCTGGTGTTGGCTGCTCTACCTTCTTTAGCGAATGTACTCTGGTAGTAAATTGTGTATTTTGCCAAGCCGTCTTTTGTTAGTACACAGTGGGGAACTGTTCCTGATGGGATCTTTGGGTGCTGATGTGATGGCAGTGATTTATCAGGAGGATTTTGAATGGCATGTGGACTCTTTGCATTTGAAGCCAAATCTGCAGCCTTGGGAAATCTTCAAGGCTTTGTAATCTTCCCCCCCCATAAAGGTATTATTTATTTGGGAAATTGCATAATGCTTGTTATGCAAGCAGGCTCTTTTCAGCCACTGTGTAAAGTGTATTATAGAAAAAAGTGGGGTTTGGTTTTTTTTTTTTTTTTTCAAATTCAGCCAGAAAATGGCACAAAAATTTCACAATTGAGATATTTTAATGAAGGTTGAGTTGTGTTTGTAGCAGAGGTACGGCAGAACTGCACATGGCTCCAGCAAATGCTCACACCTGCTCCCACAAAGGGATTCAATTGCCACCATACATCCAGTTCTAGAAAGGATGATTGAGTGGACAGACTGTGGATAAAATCAACATAAGTCTGTTAATTAAAATACATTTTTCCTGGAGTGTTGCTAGTAAAGAACTTCTTCAGTGAAATCTATCCATACCTTGCTTTACAATATCTCATTTGAGGATTTGCTGCCTACCATAAGTTCTAGGTCACTTTTCCCATGTCTCTGCGTGTCCTGAAGTAACTTGTTTTGTAGACTTCTCTCCTCCTCCTCTGCAGGCTGGTGCATGGCCTTGTTTTTGAGTTTCCCTGAGAAATTTTAAAGATCATGAGTCAATACAGTGGAGTTTTACTGGGTTGTAGGAGGACGCCAGGGCCCTTGTCCTCTTTGCACCTTTAACTTCATGGCATTAAAATACAGCGTGGCTGCTTCTCAATATCAGGGGCCATTCAGGTTTTACATTCAGGTTTTAGCTGTGTGCCTTGAATAAATCTGTTTAGTTGAGAAAGGGTTGTTTCGTGTAATATGTCTGAGAGGAAGAGTTACTCACTTGAACAAAAGAGACTTAAAATGAAGCTGTTAATTGTCACAGCCAGTGACTTTTTTCCATGCCTTGCTGCCAACTGAGAGCACTTTCAACTCCCATCCGAGGTATGAGAAGGCCCATACCTCTTATCTGCATCTCCCTGAGTAAGGAAAGCAGTTTTCAATTATTCTCTATAATTACTGCACTTCAGTGGGTAGGCAGGTGTTAGTTATTCAGGCCGTTTCACTGTTTTTGCTTTTCCAGGAGTGTTTACCTACCAGGTTTCTGTCCCTAGGCATTGGGATGATCCCTCCTGCCAAAACCTGTGTAGTGGGTGGGCTGCCCCTAACAGTTGTGAAACAGGGGATGTTTAGTTAAGTGCAAAAATCAGTCCAGCTGATAGAAGAATTTCTTATCCAGGTAGAAAGAATCTGAGAGATGCTGTGATTGCAATAACAAATGAAATATTCAGAATAACTTGTCCAGTTTTGTGTGGTTCCCCTGAAAGCTGGCTTGCAAATCTAAGGGTCTGTTATTTAATCTCATGGGGCTGATTTAGACTAAGCTTATATCTTTATGTAGAAATCATTGAACTTAAACCAGCAGATCATCACAACCTTAGTACTACTGTTGCTGCTGCTTTCTGTGAAATGCTTATTATAGGTATTGCAGCATCCAGAAGGTTTACTCATCACTGAGCACTTGTAACCTGGGCAGGTTGTTTGTGCATCTGTGTACAGTGTGGAGGGTGTGTGCATATAGGATTAACATAGTTTAACTGCATGGAGAACTTTATGGTCTGTAAAATTCCGATGAAAACTTAGGCTCTGTGTTATGAGAATGATTTTCCTCTTGTGAATGGTTCAAAAGGAAATAAATGACCTCAAGTTATTGCTGATAAGAAAAAAAATTACAAGAGAGGGATTTTGTTGCTGGAACGTATGTTATAAAAGGAGCAGATGAATGTGCCTGTGAAGCTGCTGTGGTGGTTTTGTTTGGTTTTGGAGCAGTGAAGAAATAACTTGTGAAAGGCTTGGGTCTTAGTGCTGCAGTGGGCACTGTGTGTGGACATGCTTTGTCTGCTGCTCATTAGCAGGTCAGCTTCATCAGGACTTAATCATTCAAGGTATTCAGTCATTCAGGTGTTTTATGTCCCTACATGTCAGTCATTGAAATGGTAGCCTTTGAGACACCTGTCTAAATTAAAAATACACTTTCCTGAGAAACACCTTCTCCTGGAGACTTCTATCAAGTACTTTGTAAGAGTTTGCTTTGGTGAAACTCTTGGTTTAGCTCTACTTTAAAGAGAAGTTAGTGCAGCACAGGGATGGAAAAGCACATTGCTTTTTTGCTGTCTAGGTGTACCTGAGATTAGCAGAATGATAAACCTGGATTTACACCCTTCCCAAAGGAGGCTGAATAAGACTTACACTCCGTTAAACCCCTGCCTTTTCATAGAAATCCCCGTGGAAGAGTGCTGCTGTTGATGTCAAAATGAGCAAATGATGTTCAGAATCCAGGTTTCCTGCTATAAATGTATTTAAAAGGTTCACCTTACTCTTCCTTCAGCCCTGATCCCTCAGCAAGTCAGTCCTTTGCCTGTGTACGTAAAAGAGGTTCACTTGAAGTTGATGGAATTGGTTTCGCTGAGGTTGAACTTTGGTGGTGTTTCAGACAGTACATCCTACACTGAAGTGCATTTGTCTGTAAGCAGAGAAGTCAGATGCTTCCCAAACGTTTGGTGACTGTACCAGCATGTCCAGGAAGTATCTACAGCCTCCAGGGAAGCAGCAGAGAATTCTCTTCCAAGTCACTCTGGTAGTTTTTAACAGTTGTGTAAGTAGCATTTAAGCTACATTGAGCTTTGCCTGTGTAACCCGTTGGCTTTCCCCACTTCACCTTCACTACCTTCTCTGAGCTTAATATGACACTTAGGGGGGGAAAAATAGGAATTCTTTTCAAGTAAGCTCTGAGGCGACTTGAAACTTCTTCCAAGTTCAGAAGGACACGGCCGCCTGTGTTTCAGAGAGCAGCGTGGAGCGGCTGTCGGGATGGAGGACTGCGTGTTGGTTTTGGATGGAGCTGCCTGCCCCGCACTGCCCTGGCTGCCACTGGCAGAGGAAAGAAACTGAATAAACAGGGAAACTGGAATAAACAGAAACAAAACCAAACCTAGCCCCTGCCTCAGGGCGTGGGCTCCAGTCAGTAAAGCAGCTGTTTCAAAACTAGACTTTTTTGTTCAAAGGCGCATAAAAGCTTTTCTGCTTTTGTTTTTGTGCCATAATGGTAATATCCATGTGTTTTTCTGTGGTATTTGATTGCTTTCAATTTCTTCTGAGGAAACTTAGTGGAAAAGAGAGCAGTTGTGTTATTGCAGCATGAAGGTGGTTGCTTCAACTTTTCCTGCCTCGTGTACCCCATGTTTTTAGCAGAAGTGACCGATTTCAGGTAGTGAACTTAAGCCTACATGTTTTTTTTGAGTTGCCACTCAGCTCTTAAAGTTAAATAGACTTTTGGGGCTCCAGGTCAGGCTGCAAAGACTCGTGCAGGGGCTTCATTACTCACAACCTCCCTCACTGTTGTTCATCATGAGTGCCAGAGCTGCACTGGTGCCAACCCTTTTTGTACTGGTGCTTAGTGGGGGCATCAAGGGGGAATAGGTGGGCCTTAGAAAGACAGTGGCAGGAGCAGGCAGGGCTGTCTCCCGTGTATGATGCAGACAGACAGGGAAGTTCTGTATCTGTTTGGATCCTGGCACTTGCTGCTGCCGTGAGTGACCCCAGAGATTACGACAAGAGGTGGTGATGAGAAAGTGTTTTCTTGTTTCTCCTTTAGGTGGCTGTTGTGTGTGTAAATGCTTACAAAGTTTTGCTAACCCCAAAACCTTGTGCTGTTTTACTCCCCAGTTTTGGTGCAGAGTGTGGGTACGAGCTCCTTAGGAAGTGGTTGCTCAACTCAGTTTTCCGCAATGCGTTTGAGTGAAAACAAGGTTCTGTTTTTAGCTTGCTTTAACTTGGAAATTCTGGTGATAAGCATTTTTAGCTGCGCAAATCCAGGGCTAAATTAGAGGAGGAAGCAACGTAACATCGTAGAATCCCACTGAGTCATTTTTGTAAATCTCCAGAAGCAAGTAATTTTTCTACTCTGGTAGATGTGTATTGCCAGTGGGGTGTTGTCCTGGAGCTCAAAAAAACTTCCCATGCACTTAAATGGAAATAAACCTTAATATACCTGAGATTGATATTGCGGAGCTGAGGGCTTGATGATACAGTTAAACCAGAACCAAACCCAATACAGCTGGAGTGCTTAGTAGTGTTTTTCAGGACTTTCCTTTATTTGCTCTGCTATCGTGTTTGCTATTCTAAAATAATTGGTATGTGTTTATTAGCACAAAAATAGGTTTGTAATTTGTGTAAAAATCCCTGTGGTTAGTTACATAGTTGGTAATTTTATCTTTCTCTGCCCAGATAATTCACAAAATATCTCTAATCTGACATCAGATATAAAGTAGAAAATCTTGGTGTGTCTGCGCAATGTGTTGTCTGAGGAGGTTGTAGAGGATGTGCCATGTGCTGTGCTTGAGCTTTCTGTTCTCTTTTGTTGTACAGAGGAAGTGAAAACTTCAGCTGTATTCTACATATTCTTTTCTTCCATTTCCAAGTATGATCTCCGCTGACTTCTGTATTTCATTCATCTGCAAACCAGTTTCACTTTCATGACACCTCTTAGCTACGCATGATGGTAAATTTGCATTTATTTGCTATTTGCATGTTGTGTGGTATTTCCTGTTGTATATTCATCCTGTGAGAATTTACAGCGGGATTTACAGGGCTGATGCATTGTCTCTCACCTGAAAAGACCTCACTTTATCTTTTGTATAGAAAAATGCCCAAGCCTCATTTCTCTCTGCCCTGACTAATTGCTGGGCATAGGAACAGTTTAATAGCAGCCCATTAAACCTCTGAGTGACAACTGACTTGGTCACAACTCAGTTTTGAGCCCATATCTCTGAATTTTCCTTGTCATTATTTAGATTAAGAGAGAAGGTAGGTTATATATAAAAAAAGAAATTACTCAGATCCAGAATCTTGACTTGCAGATTTTGAGTCATTGCAAGACAGTAATCAAGTGAGGACGGATGTTTTATACGGGAAAGCCCTGTGTTGACTCTCCATCCTTCGGTGAAAGGATCGTGCTGGATGCTCTGGTTCTCACCTCACGTCCTTGCCTCTCGGAAACGGAGCGGTGGCGAGCACCCAGACACTCACTTCTGTACCTGCGTCCCCAGCAGTGCTGGGAAGTGCAGTAGCTGGAAGTTCTGGGAGCCGTCGGCCGGTGCCGTGCGCGCGCCGTCGGGTCCCGCTCCGTCCCTGAGCTCTGCAGATGACACAGTGCATTAGGCTGACAAACCCACACGTGTTGCGGTTCAGGCAGGCTGCCAAGAGCTCAGCGCTCAGCCAGCGGGGAGGAAAGCATTAGGAATCCCAATAATCCGCACATCAGTCTCTGTGCGCTGCTCGGTCAGTGGAGACCGAGCGAGTGAGCTGCGGAGAGATTGTGGGTATTAAGTGGGATGGGTAATGAAAGGCTGTGCTGGCGCTGATGTGAGACTCTTTAAATGGAAAATGACTTTAAATGATGGTGCCAGGGCAGTTGGAGTGATTTGCCGCTGGCACAGGTTCACAGCGTAACTGGTAGTTTTCAGTGAGACTAACCACTTCTCTAGGATGGAACACAAGAATTGCTTTGAAGAATTGAGGTGTGGAGGGAAAGAACACTTAACTGAATTGGCTTGCTTTTGCTCCTTGGGGCTTGTACCAGACTGGTGGCAGTTCAGGAGTTTGGTTGTGTGTGTTCGTGTATATAATGTGAGTATACGCAAAGCTGGAAAATAAGTCATCAGGATGAAACCAGTGGTAGGACAATAAAAATCAGTATTTTAGGTTCAAGATTACCTTATCTGAGAACTTTCTTGAAAAACAGTACTTCTGTCTGGACAAGTAGTTATTATTGTTATCTGCATATCAAAAGTTGGCTTGTGGAGAACTTGGAAATGTTTCTGTTGTTGTAATTAATTATTTCTGGCTTTTTGTTGAGTAGGAGAGTGCTCTCTGCTAATTTTATTTACAAGGGTAGTTGAGTTGACCTATCCTAAATCATGATATATCCTGCAATAATATCTTACTTAAAAATTCACATTGGTACTCCAAGTGGGAACCAACAGCTTACTAAGTATATTTCTTCTAAGGCTTTCTTCTACTTACTGGGAGGAAGAGCTTTCAAACTGAGTGTTGTAATATTGTTTCCTGGCAAATTTTGAAACCATCTGGGTCAGTTCCTCACGCCCAGGAGTAATAATTCTGAAAGCAAAAGTTTCTGTGCTCTGGGGCTGTGCCGTTCCCACGGTGCTTGAACAGCAGCTCTCGACGGCAGCCCAGCGCCCGACTTCCCCTCCGGCTTTCCCGGGAAGCGGCGTGTGTGTGCAGGATGGCCGCGTGTTGCGCCGCCTGGATGGAGCCGGACACCCTGAAATGTCACTTGTACATCTGTGTTCAGTTATCACATTGTGTTCAGAGAACACAATGGGGGAAAAGAGCTCCTCTGAGCACATGGTGGCCTTTTGCAAACGCATGTCTGTTGCCTCGTCATCCTCCAGAGTGTGGCTTTTTATTTCTTGGCGGGTTTAGAAAAACAAGCTGGTTTATTGAACTGGGAGGTTTTCCTCTAAACCATTGTCTGTGACCTTTTCGCTGCGGATTGTGCTGGGGCAGAGGTGTGAAGGAGTAAGTGGGGTACCACTTAGTGGGACCAGTGGGACCAGCTCCCCGTGCCGCTGCATCCGCTCCACATTGGAGCATCCCTGATGTCTGTCAAACTGCACCTCTCCTGCAGGCTTTGTCATAAAGCTGCATTCCTGGTTGTTCAAGGGCTCTTGAAATGTCACTTTCATATGAAAGGGAATCCTATCACCAATGTTCTTTTATTAAAAAAGGAGGTTTGGCTTGCTGGAAAAGCTCAGTTTCTCTGATTTAGGTAAAGCCTGCAGTGTCTGCTGTAGCCGAATTAAAAATACTGCCTCACTCAATTCTTTTTTTTTTTTTTTTATGGCATCCCGAGAGATTTAGGGCCTATTGAGGCTATTCAGCATCTATTGTAGAAATGGCAGTTTCTCATTTTGCTGCTATCTGGATTGATCCTGGTTGGAAAATGATAGAGAAGTCTTTTTTTTTTTTTTAATATACAGTGCTCCGGTGTCATACAGCCATAAAAGTGGAATTTTGCTCTGATGAACCAGCCGACATGTTTTAAGGGGACTTTGCAAGAGCTGCTCAGCAGAAATCTTCCTACGAGAGAGAAAAGTACAGGTTCTTCCTTGTGCTTACCCACACTTCTAAGAAGGATGCTTTTGGAAATGTAGTTTACATTTTAGTTTTCATACTAGCTTTTGGGGAAGGGATCAACTTTAGAATTTAAATGACATATCTCTTTTTGGTAGGGAGCTCATTTTCTCAGCATCTCTCCTTTTTTTTGTTGCTTGTTTTCCAAATTTGGTCACTTTCCTGCTGTGATTTTGAAGTGTGAGACTTGAGTATCCCCAAACCTGGAGGCAGATGCTCACAGATGGGACATGTCAAGCTAGATTAAAGGATGTTCTACACATGACAATTCCTGTTATTACTCAAGATTTCAGTGCCTGAAACAGAAATATATATTGGCAACAGTGATAAGGCACTTTTATGACACCAAGTCTGGTGTTGCTAGTTTTTAGCTCTAGTTAGAGTTGCTAAAACTATTCCTTTCCTCAGATTTCTTTTATTTCAATTTATAATACAATAACCACGAGCAGTTTCATTGGGGAATCTGCATGTTAAATTTTTACCGAACTTATTTATACCCCCATGCTGTCAACTGCACTTTGTTACTCAACAGGAAGTTTTGAGCCTGTTCGCTTTTCTCAGGATTACACATAGTTTATTAAATAGTCAAATAGGAAGAAGTATTTTAAGCAATTGTTTTTGTTGTAAATCTGTGTATTTTATTATGCACATCTTGGTCGCTGCCAGCTTTATGAACGGTTTTCATATTTTTGCTAGTGAGAGCAGCTTATTTTTGTCAAGCAAGTAAAATGGCCTTAGTTTTATCATCATTCTGGCGCTTGTAGGCAAGTAGATTTTGTGCTGAGATTAGGGATTTTCCATAACAACTTTGTAAGTCCTTGTAAATCATGGACCACTTGGTATTTTGCAGTGAGGTATGGCTGTAGATGAAAACACCAGGAGCAGCTGCATGATGAATTTTACCCACTTGGTGTACAACCAGTGAGGGGTCAATAACATGAGAAAGGCAGTTGCAGTGAGTTTCTGGAAATGAAGCTTGTGCAGCACTTGCAACATGTAACTAAAATTATTGATAACCAAGGAAATTTCACATACCTAAGCAGAACGATTACATAATCTCAAGGTCATCTTTTAAAATTTGGGCTTGAGATGATCTTTATGTTTACAGTTGCATCTCATTTGGGTTGTGGATTTTGTGTATATTTGCAGTTTTTCTGGTGCTGTAGAACTTCTTCCCTACAAATGCAACAAATTACTTGGAAGCAATAGTTTTTTGTGGAATGCATAGCCACGGACTTAACTACTGCTGCTGGTAAACTCGGGTAGAGGGCAGGAAGGGGAGTTGTAGAGTTGGTTTTGTTCAGCCGGAATTTAGGGTGGTGTTGTAATTGGGAATCGATGCCATTCTAATCTGTTACATATTTCAAGTTTTGTTTTAAGCAGGAGAGATGTATTGTGCTCTCTTTTTTTCTTAATTTATGGTTATTTTTTTAAATGGACCACTAAAAAGAATCTCAGTAGAAAATAATTTTTTTATGTAAAATAGTGGAGCAAGAAACCATCTGAAAAACTATATTCTGGCTATGTACTTTTGTCTTGTAGAGTCACAGAATTGTGGAACGGTTTGATTTGGAAGGGACCTTAAAGCTAGTCTCATTCCAACCCTTTGCCATGGGCAGGGACACCTTCCACTAGACCAGGTTGCTCAAAGCCTCATTCACCCTGGCCTTGGGCACTCCCAGGGAGGGGAGATACGATCTGCTGTTGCAGCTCAGGTGGGTGCAACAGGTGAGAAGAGAGGGGAGAGTGCCAGCCCTGCCTGTGCTTCCAGGCTGGCTTTTCCCCTAAAGGGAGAAACAGGAGCATTTCTTCCAAAACTTCAGCATGACTTTTGTTTTGCCTCCTGCAGACGTGGTAAGCTGAATTTTACGGAATTAGCAGTTAAGTAAACCTCAGGCTCTGTTCCAATAACTGGTGCTCAGCGTCGGAACTCACCATCACTGCTATTTTCCATCCTTGCTCTTGTATCAAAGAAGCCTGAAGAACAGCTCCTGTTTAAGTCTTCCTTTTACAGTTTTGTCATTTCAAATTAAAAAGCTACAGAAGGGGGAAGTTGTTGTTCTTTAAGTGCTGTTTTGCAGGAGAGCCTGTGGGAGTGGCTCCCTGATGGTTTTCCAGAGTTCCAAGAGCTTCTGTTTGCTGCTCTTACACTGCTTGGTGTGGTGAACCCTCTACAGAGGCACATCACAGTAAACCTGTGGTCCAAAACACATACAGTGTCAGATACCTCTTTTTGAATTACTCTTATTGCATAATGTGGTGGACAAGGACACAGGAGCAGGGCAGTGGGGTGAGCAGAGCCCGCAGGACTTGGTGGAACAGACCCAGCCTTATGGTTACTCTCAGGTTCACTCTTTTTATCCAGAAAGCCTAGTCTGTGACTTACCAGTTTCCCTTGGAAAAAAGACCCCAAACAAACCAAAAGAGAAGCTCTATATTCGCACAAATGCAAACAGTGGTGCTTCTCCACTGAAAATTTTCCAACACATTCCCAAATAGCTCCGTTCTCTGGCTCAGGGCTCCTTTGCTGCTGGCAGCCCACCAGGTCCTAAGTCCAGCTGTGCAAGAAGCACCATATAAGATGTTCCTTTCTTAATTTGATAGGAGGTGAATGGTCCAGATTTGCTTTCATGTGTGGATTTGTGGTGGTGCCAGCAAAACAGTATTTGCAGTTTCCAGTTCTGTGCTGCATTAGAATGGATGTTTTGAGGAATTCTGTGAGTACTCAGCTTTGAGGCAGCAAAATTCTGGTCAAACTGCTTCCAAAAACATCTTACAGCCCCGACTTTAGACTGTTTCCTAATGGGATTAAACAAAATAATGTATATTAACAAAGAACCATAGAAGTATTGAAAGATCTATTACACTATGCTATTGAACACAGTGTGAAAGAGTTTCTTAGCACAATTCTGGGACTCTCTTAGCACTGGTTTTGTGACTTTTAGTATATTTTCACTAAGGAAAATCAGAAATGTGAGCTACAGAATCTGTGCAGTGTCAGCTCTTGAGAATAAAACTCTTTGATATATACACTTTGATTTGTAAATACGCTCAAATGATTAAAAATAAGCAATGCTATGTCTTCTGTAACAAGTGAGAACTGAGTATTCTTTTTACAGGCATCATTCAAAGAGTCTCAGCTCTCCTCTAGTGGCACAGAGGCAGTGACCAGCCACTTTCCAGCAAACACTAATGCCTCTCCTGTTCTGTAAATGGAGGCAACAGCTTCCATTTCATTTAGTAACTTTCCCATTCTTAATTTGGTTTTAAAAAAAGGAGAAAAATTGAAGAAAAGCAGATTTCTCCAAAAAGACAGGGAGCTGGTGTCTTTCTGAGCCCAAGAAGAGCAGATTTCTCCAAAAAGACAGGGAGCTGGTGGCTTTGTGAGCCCACTAAATATTAAATAGTGCATGTAATTTTGAACTTATTAAAGTTTAAAACAGGAGAAACACGGAGGTTGTTCAAACTGTGAGAAATGACCTGAAGTCTGAACCTTCTGGTGGACAAACAAAAAGTTTAAAATACTCTTCTGAAATCTAAACAGCTCAAGGTTTGTTGTCGTGACTGTGAATATTTATTGGTAAAACTGAGGCTTCTTTATCTCTGTATTGCCTTTTCTTGACTTTTCCAAGGAGGAGGTAAGAGGCAGTGGGCTTGGATGGTCAAGGAGGATGTGGAACAGTTTTTGGAGCAGGCTGTACACTTCTAGATGTATGTACTTTGTTTTATGGCAAACAGTTGCTTGCTTTGTGTGAAGCTGTTATTTTCTTTCCAATTTTTTTCCAAAATGTTCCAACTTAACACTGTGTCTTTCAGATGTGTTGCTGTGCCCAGCACCTGCGCCCCACAAGTGGGTGTTCCTTTGATTAACTCTTTTTAAACATCTGCCTTGTAAATAAAAGCACAGCGTTAGCACATCAGTGTTAAAGGAAAAATTGGTTCTTTCGACAAAATATTGCTCAGTCACTAATTACTTGCAGTTTGTCCTTCTAGTAGTCTTTACTGTTTTTGATGTTGCTTTGTGATCTTGGATCACACGGAGAATGTGAGATAAATGTATACAACTTCCATGCTGCTTTGCAGTTGTATGCTAAGGACAGTTTGTCCATTTATCCTTTTCTTATTGCTAAAAAGGACCATGTGGTCATCACAAATGAACTGGAAAATATGCATGCAGGAATGAGGGCTCACCCATCATGTTTATAGCTTAATTTCTCCAAAGCTTTGGTTCTTCTGGATGTAAAATTCTTTTAAGGACATGTTAATGTTGTTTGTGCTCACGGGTTAATTTGTAACCTTGCTTTTATGCTCAGAAGGATGCTTGTTGTATTATTGTTTGGCACTAACTGTTTTATAAACACTGTAAATACTTTTAGTCTGCTCTCTTGCTTTTCTTTGAGCAAAGGCATATTCATGTGCAACTAAGGTTATTAAAATAATCATGTACTTCACACTGCACAGCATCTGAAACACGTTTTCTCAGAGCATTGTGGAGCCGCGCAGAGGTCGCCTGGTATCGCCACGTGCATCAAAGCCAGAACAGCATGAAATTATCCAAATCCTCCCTACTTCATGTTGCATGAGGCTTTTGACTCTGAAATCCCACTCGATGCCACTTTCATTCTTCTGATAACATAGTTGTAGGAGGGTAAGAGCAGTTGTAATTAGATCCACGTTCCCGGGGATTGCTGGAGTCCCTCAAGTCTGTGGATATAAAGCCCAGGCACTTCCCTGCTCCACGGTGTCTGCAGGAGGCAGGTGGCTGCCTTTTTCTTAAGGCAGAGAAATCCCAAACAGACACAGAATTTGGGGTCGGGTGAAAAATATGATCCTCCTCATATCCCTCTTGAAATCCTGGTCTGAGTAACTCCCTTGTGTTGGACGTGCAGTGATTTGTGCTGCTCCACTCCTAAGCCCGGTTGCAAGTGGAGCCGCAGAATTCCTGGGTGTCAGTGCCCTGGATTTGGTCCTGAGACAGGTTTGAAAGGGAAAGCTTTGAGTTACAGAAGGAAAAGCAGATAGTGAGACACTGTGAGGTGCTTGCCAGAACCTTAAAGTTACAGTTTGGGTTTTAATTTTGAGTTTTTTATTTATTTAAGGAGCACAGCAATGTAGGCAGCAAGTCCTTCAGGAAAGGTGTTGTATTTATTGCACTTCTCATGAGCCAAACCTCCCAGTGTCACTTCAACATGGCAATCCGAGTGTGTGTATAAATACATATATTTGCATATAGTATCTATGCAATAGTTCTGTGCTGGTCTGTTACTAAAAGGTAGTAAAGATAATTTGTGTGCATCACTTGTGGTAGTTGATGGTAAAGAGACCCAGATCCCACAGCCATTCTTAGAGTAGACAAATATATTTCAGCTTTTTCACGCAGCAGAGTGTCCTTGCTGCAAAGGTCATGAGTCATTGGGTGAATATCTGCTTCTGGGATGTAAACTACAGTTTCGTTAATGTGAAACAACTTATTTTTCTGGACATAACTTTGAAAGCACAGTTTAATTTTGTTTAATTGTTCTTAGTTTTCAAGGGGGAGAAGAGAATCCTTTTCATGTAAAAAGAAAAATGATAGTATGCATTGGTTTGTCATATCAGTGTTGGATCTTTACTCAGTCTTTACTCAGTCTGTTGCCTAAATTAAGGGAAATGGTCCAAGCAAAGTGTAACTTTACCATCATAATGCTCAGGTGGGAGGAAATACGCCTATTTCAGATACTTGCTTTGAAAATTCAGGAACTAAGTCTAATAATAAGTACTGCGTGTCTTCAGATAATTTTTGGGAAGTTGAGACTTGTTAGCTGTGGTTTATGAGTAATGTTGATGCTTTAAACCTTCTAGTAAATTCCAGTATAGCTGTTGGTTAAGCATGAGTGCTGGTTAGAAAGCTTGGAAGAGGCTGAGTTGGGGTTTGGTTTTTGTCACTGAGATGTATTCTTTGTGCACATGAACAGTTTAATGTTACAGAAGGTAAACTGATGAGAATGTTTTTGGGATAAAAGAATGGTTAATACTTGTTTCTGTAGCTGTTTATTCTTGCAAAGTTTAGGAGTGGCTACAACTTTCTGTTCAAGTTGTTCCGCTCAAGTGATAACTTACTTTAATATAATAGTGGTGTATTTGGGTTGAAGGATTCTTTTTGGAGGTGGCCAAAAAAACTCATTAAATAAAAAGGCCAGCTGGAAAAAAATTAGTCTTAGACAGATTGTAGTGTTCAAAAACAGAAAAGGAAAGGAGGGGTTTTTCTGCTTTTAGGACTCTAAATTCTGCAGTAGAATCCAGAGCATGTTAAATTGATGTAGCCCAAGTGGAACTGAGCCTTGTTTCTCTTCTTCCTTCCTGGTTCAGATTCTGAAAGGGAAGATGACTAGTATCCACTGCAACGTATTATGGAATGTACTCTTTTCCTTATTTCTAGAAGGCAGTGCAAGTTTTCCTGCTGCCCCAGCTGGAAAAGAATTCACAACACTCCTGGGGAGAGCTGCTTTGACACACAGCATGACTAGGAGATGGATTGATGGCTGTACAGGCAGGAGAGGAGTCTGGAGGGACGATCTACAAGGGCGTGTAGTGATAGGACAAGGGGGAATTGCTTTTAACTGAAAAAGAGATTTACATTAGATACAAGGAAGAAATCCTTCCCTGTGAGGGTGGGCAGGCCCTGGCACAGGTTGGGCAGAGAAGCTGTGGCTGCCCCATCCCTGGAAGTGTCCAAGGCCAGGCTGGACAGGGCTTGGAGCAACCTGGGCTGGTGGAAGGTGTCCCTGCCCATGGCAGGGGGTTGAACTGAATGAGCTTTAAGGTCCCTTCCACCCCAAAGCATTCTGTGATTCTCTGATCTGTGCTAGGGATATTAGATTAGATTAGCCCTTGAGTGTGTTTTTTGGTAGGCAGGGAAACTTGGAGCAAGTTTTGGATAGTGCAACTGCTTCACTCGGTTGTGGTTCCTATGGTTATAGTTTGCTGTGGTTAAAAATGTGCTGCTTGACTTGCTATGCTTGGCATTTCAGTAAAGGCCTTGTAACCAGTGTGTCCTGGCTGTTGTGGCAGCGTGAGCCTTACTTGAAGGACCTTATTGCCCCTATTATTATTATTACTATTAGTACTCCAGTTGCTTAAATTACCTAATTTTTATCTTTTTCCTAAGCTTGCCGTTCACGTGAGTGAAACGGTCAGATTAGAAATTGGGAAACTGTTAGGTTAATTGCATCATTTAAAAAAAAATAAATCTGGTAGTACATCAGGTCCTGGGACATGCTCAGTGTTGACAAAAGTCCCAGCATTTTTCTGCTCCCTTCCTTGTGCAGAAGGGACCCCTTGAGCAGGGCTGGCCCCCTTTTCTCAGGTCACTGCCTCCTTCCTGCTCCCTTCTCTTCCAGTTTTGGCTTTGCCCTCACCCGTGAGCCATCCTGGCGTGTAAGAGGAAATATGTAAATATGGGCTTTGGAGGAGTTGTGATAGTTATGTCAGTGGCTGGCCAGAAAATGATAAAACTTAATAAATGCAGTGTGCTGTCACAGGCAGCGATAAGGAGAGGAAGAGCACAGGGCGAAGTGTGTCCACAGGAGTGCTGTAAGACTGGTCCTTTTGGCATTCCAGCCTTCTCTAGGGAAATATGGTGTGACATATTTATTAATTTTTTTTATTATTATTATAGTTGACGTTTCTCTTTTAAAATAATTTGTGTCTTGGTTCAAGCGGTGCAGCACTCCTGCAGCAGGAAGGGCAGCTTGGCAACTGCAGAGGTTGGACACAGGCCTTGGAAATAACATCACAAGCAGCACGTCAGAGTCGTGCGAAGTAGGAAAAACCCTCAGATTCGTGAATTGGGATTTCCTGAAAATGACTCGCATTTCTGACTTGGCTGGTTGTGTAAACAGCAAATAACTGTAAGTCTGGGCAGAAGATGCAGCTTCCAGCTGTGAGGTTAATCGTGTATAATCACGTAGGGAGATGGTATCTGCCCTCCCTTTGAAGATTTCATGACATTTTATCTTTTTTTTTTCAGTGGGCGGTGAGCAGGTTGCTTGACACAAGTTACTGTTGTCAGCTTTTAGTGTGGCTGCATCAATCTGAAAATCTTTCCCATGTAACCAAACGAGTTCTTTTAGCGGGTTTATTCTCAGTCATACAGACAGAAATTGCTGTGTGCTGGATTTCAGGGGTGCTCAGTGTCTTCACTGTTCTGTGTAACAGGTAACTGCTAGATCTGATCTACTGATGTTTCATCTTGTTCACTCCGACATGTATGCAGAGTGTAGCATAAAATGGGTTACAGTTTCTATGTTGGGTGAAAAATCCAGATGCCAGTGGTGCTGAGATGGATCAGGGGCCTGACTACAACCTGTTGCATAGACTTTGTGGTGTGGTACACGTATAACTGTGGTAGTGAAATGAAATATTTGTGTTTATCTGGCTTCAGTGGGAACTGGGTACCATTATATAGGAAACCAGTACCAAGAGAGGCTTATTAGATACTTGGAATTTCTTGTGACAAGGAGTAGAAATTCTCTGGGTCTTCTGTTGTCTGTATCATCTCCAAATGCAGATGTTACATGTGGGCAATTAGTGGTTTGTTGTTGTTGGGGTTTTTCTTTTTTTTTCCCCCTTTAACACATGTATCCACTAAATAGCTTCTTGAAGTCTCTAGATGTTTGCAGTAAAAGCTGGGTGTGAGTACAGAGCTCTGCAATAGAAACCCTTGGGGTTGGTTCTGTGTGCCTGTTACAGGCCTGATAATACCTGGGTGCATCTTTCATTGACAGTCTGTTGTAGTCTGATCTATGTACAAAACTTGAATCATATTTGAGTGTTTAACAGCTCTAGACAAGCCTGAGCAACTGTTGCAATTAGTATTTGGTTTATTATGATCTACTAATGGAGTTGATTACCTCTTTTTTCCCCTCCCACAAGCTGTGTGACCACAGGGTGCATAGATCTTTCTGGCACTTTGAAGGGATAGAATCAATCACAAATAGTCAGAGTATTCAGGGCATAAATTGCTTTGTGATATGTCAGGCCAGGGGGGAGAGGTTTGGAGTTGTCAAGCTAAGAGGGCGTTAGAGTTTGGATGAGGAGTGAGAGACAAAGGTAGGAATTTCTGCAGGATATGTGAGGACCAATAACCAGGGTATTGGTTACAGGTGGGGCTACTCTTTGTGTCAGCCATAATTTGAAATGGAAGTTGTCTTTGAAAGGCAGTTGGCTTGTGTTTTTTGTCCGAGCACTGCCGGGGAGTGCAGACAATGGTGCGGGGCCGGGGTGTCGGAGGCTGGCACAGCCATTCCCTGGGGAAGCCTCAATGCCCGCTTGTCCCCCGTGCTCTGCCAGCCAGCCTTGCTCCGGCCCTCGGCACAAAGTCATCTCAGTTACCTTCTCTTGTTCTTTGTTATTTGTGCAAGGTTTGCTGCTGCAGGGAACCAGAAGCTCATTTGAGAAATTAAATTGAAAGATATGAAGGAGACTGATGTTTATCAGGAAAATTTTTTTTTTTGCCACATTCTGTTCCTTCTCCTCAAGTTGTAGCCACACTGTATGGCTGGCACCTTCTTGAAAGCTGCTTTTTCACTATTGTCCCCCCAAAATTGGCAGTGATTTCATGATACGGGTGGAAGAAAAGGAGCATTATGCTTAAGAATGTTATCAGCTAAAAACTGATGAAACAGCAGTTCGGACTATTTCTTTATTTTAAAATTTCTGGCTTGTTTGGTAACAGCAGTAATACTTCACATTAAGTAAGGACATCAGTTTGGTCCTTTTAAGTGGAGTGTTCCTCCCTGGTTGCTGAAATAAATCTTCATACTGCTCTCAAATAGTTATTTTTACTGTGTAAAATTGACTATAGATCTCTTTTTATTGTCATTACAGAAAACCTAGAATAAACTCTCAGTTGGTGGCACAACAAGTTGCCCAGCAATATGCAACCCCACCACCACCTAAGAAGGAGAAGAAGGAGAAAGTGGAAAAACAAGACAAAGAGAAACCTGACAAAGAGAAGGAAATTAGTCCCAGTGTTACAAAGAAGAACACTAACAAGAAGACTAAGTAAGTTTGAAGGATGCGCTGTTAAATGGGATGTGGTGTAAGTGGCACTGTGCGTGGGTTAATTGTGCAGATAAACTAACATGGTGCTCTCCCTCTTCCCTCCAATTCTTACAGACCAAAGTCAGATATTGTGAAAGATCCTCCTAGTGAAGCAAACAGCATACAGTCTGGGAATACTACAACAAAGACCAGTGACTCAAATCACACTTCAAGGTAACTCCGAAGTTAAACTTTCGGTGTCTGAGAACTGAGTTATGTAGCAAGCACTTCTTGTGTTGGTGGGTGAGCACTCGAATGCTCTGCTGGTGAGAGCAGATTGGGGCATTAGAAATATGAACTCTGTTGTCCACTCAGTTTTCAGTTCTCTGCTAAAATAATTGTATTACCCATTGGCAGTACTGCTTTTAAAACACAGCGGGGGAAAAACATTAACCAGCAATCATATCGAATTCTTATCAGAGCTCGATAGCAGTAACAAAGGTTACTTTTTTACTTCCTTATCCATAATTCGGTCACTGTAATTGTCAAGATAATTTTCCAAGTATACAGGAACTAAATATACATGAACAGATTTGCTGGGATCTTGCTATCAACAAAAAAGCACAAATGGCTGGTTTGATATTTGTCTAAGTTTCAAACGAGTGCATGGAGAGAAGTTTATTCCTAGTCTTGCTTATACTGATCTTCCATTTTTTGAATCAAAAATTCAGCATCAAAGAACACTTTCTGTTACTGAACTTGGAAGCTGCAAGAGGCAGAACTGAACTGGATGCTTTGCCTGTGTGGGCTGTATAAGAATTGCATTTCTCTTTAAAATGTGCTGTAATAAGTGTTTTATAGTGAAGCTGCATGAACTGAGGCAGTATTAGTTGGCTGCAGTTACAAAGCACATGGGAAATATGGTTGGCACAGCTGCTGGCATTAAAATTGGCAAGGTGTGACTGCAGAAAACTCTTGTCTTGGAAGTTTTTAAATAATAGCATGAAAATGTTTAATAAAAGTGAATATCCTTTACACAGTAACCCACTGGAATGTAGTGAGGGCAGTGTTAAATTTGCTGTGCTACAAGACTGAGATCTTCACGGGCACTGTGGTTAACTCTTCCTCAGCCCCCAAAGATTGAATCCTGATTTGATTAGAGAAATGCAGCTTTACTACTATGATTTTTTTTCTTGTCCTGTTCTTTAAATTGCACTTTTTTTGAGACTTAGGGTGCAGGAGTCTTGATGCACTTGACTAATGACATAATATTAAATTGAGAGATTACATCAAATAATTGTTTTTATTCCTTGAAGGAGTCGCTCTGTCTACTACAGAGTCTTTTTGTCCATGTTTTGTGGCAAGCTTTTGTCGTTCTTAATTAAGGCTTAATAATACCAGGTCTAGTTGCGTATTTTTAAGGGCTACCTCATCTCCTTCAGTTCTTAAACTGTCTTTTTAAGTGTTTTGTGAAACACTTCTTGCACTGCCCTCGGGAGTGTTGTCAAGGGTCTTTTTAAAGGATCTGATTTTTACAGAGTTACAAGTTACCTGTTGAGATTTTTGTCATGCCCAGATTGTTTAACTGTTGTTTTGGGCGTTTTTTGGTAAATTGTCTTTTAGGGGTCTCTGGATTTTTAAGAAATCTTGTTTGAACTTCTTGCATACCGTGCCTGTTTCTGACAAAATATCTTTGTTTATTCCACGCCTCCCTGTGCACTTTGAGATTGAATGTTTTGGAACACTTTACTTATTTGGCCATAAACCTTTTCTGCTATAAACGTGAAGCACCAGGGTGTTTAATTTTGTAAAGTGACACAAATGGGCCAATCCATTTGCCTGCTTTGAGAAGCAAAAATTGCATGCACGTGCTGAAGATGTCTGGAGGTTTCCATCTGAGCTCAGTCGACTTCTCGTGGAGGGGGAAACTCTGAAAACCTCCTGGAGAAATGGTCAGAGAGCTCCGTCCTAAAACTGACCTGGAGAATGCTTAGGAGTGGGACTGTGGAGAAATCCTGCACCTCAGTCCTGCTTCCCCTTCGCTGTTACTTTGTCATGGCATTTAGAAACGCATGGACAGTTCTGTTCTCATTTTCCTCCCTTTTATTATTTCCCCCACACCCCGAACTCTCAGTGCTGGCTTTGGGCAAGCAGCAGCCAAGAGCTCCCGTTCCAGCCCGTAGGAAGATGAAGGCGGCGATGTCTGTTCTGTGTGTTTTTTTGGCCGTTTCTGAGTACGAGAGAAAACAAGTGACCCAAGGCAAATTCCAGGAAGAGCCCGGGTTTCCTAGAGGAACTGGGGGCTTGGGGAGGAAAATACGTGCTGGTACCACGCTTCCGGGAACGCTCGCTGCTGCGCGTGGGGGCACCTGCCGGGACGGCCGCCGAGCGCCGCGGAAACCCCAAAACCTGCTGCACCCGCTGCCCGCCCTTGTCACCCGCAAACAAGGTGACATCACTTCATCCTGCCCGTGGCTACGCGCTGAATTCGGCGGCTCCTGCCCATGTGTGTGCCCGGCACACACACACACACACACACACGTGTGTGGGCGCAGGAGCTCGCGAGCACGGCGCCGGGGCTGGAAGGGCTGGCAAGTGGGAGGCTTTACTGGCTCTTATCCCAGGGCAGCAGTGGGGGATTTTTTATTTTTTTTTTTAAATTTATTTTTCTATCTCTTAGAATTGCTTTTCCTGTGGTACTTGTTAAAAATTGAAACGGCCTCCTAGGTTAGATAAGAAAAATACTATTTTCGGTGCAGTAACTTCATTTTTGGTAAGGAAGTTTGCAGAAATACAGTTGTTCTATTTTAGAAGCTGTGCATCAGTCTTGAATGCATTTTTCTGCTCTGTCTAGTTCTGCAATACCACTTGGATAGCTACTGCTGAAGGACTTTCTCCTTGTTAATACCACTGCAAGCCATTGAGTATTCATGGCAGATGCAAAATGAGCTTAATTTCCTCTTTTTCTCTTTTACTGCACTAGCCTAGTGTGCTGCAAACGAGGAGGAGAAAAGGCAGAGTGGTTTAAAAGCTGGAGCTTGATCCCAAAGTAAACTAACCTTCCCTCCATCCCTCTCAATAAGGCAGCTCTCAGCAAGCTACTTTTCACTGATGTATAAAGACTCTCTTTTTTAATTTCCCTATTGGGAATATTCTGCTGCTTAAGCCTGACCCTTAATTAGGAGCAAAAGCTGTAAATTGCAGCAGTCGCTGCAGCTGACTTGGAATTTGCTGGTAGCTGGAGGAGTGTCCAAGGTTTGTTGTAGCAGAGCTTTGGACCAGCCTGTAAAATGTGTGTGAATGTCAGCCTCCTAGAGTTTAGACCCTTATTAGCTACATTACTAATTGAATGATAGCATGGCGTGCAAATTACTGAGATAATCCTGAGCAATAAATACCAGTGGGTTCTTTTCTGGTGGTTTGGGGTGTTTTTTTTGTTTTTTTTTTTTTCCCCCCCTAACCAAAAGCTTTGACTGCAAGAAATACCGTTGTACATTCTGGATTTTATTTACAATAGCCTCAATTCCAGAGGGAACATTTTGAGCTATTTTATCCATAAGCTGATTGGGCATCTGATTTGTATAAGCTCAAAGCAGTTGAAAGAGAAGCCAAGTTGTCCCTGTGCCTGTGTTGTTTGCAGCTGCAGAGTTCCAACATGGGAATGAAAGAGCCGTGGCCGAATGCTTTCATGTGGTTTTGTATTGCAGCGTCACAGCCTTGTCTCATAACATCAGGGCACATGATGAGATGGTGAATTTAGATAAGAGAACTCTTTCATCTGCCCCTTGGGGAGGAGATCCTTTGCTCTGTCTGGCTCCTGACCGCTTGGCTCTGCCGTGGTGTCCTCCTTTCTGGCAGAGTTGGATTAGGGATAAGTGTACAGCAGATTCCCTGTGCAGAGCTCTGTGCGACAGGTTGTTCCTCTGGGGCTGAGCCTGGCTGGCACAGGGAGCAGGTCAAACCTCCATCAGCCACTGTGCCACGCTTCCTGCTGCCTGGCTTCTCCTCCCAGCCACTGCCATCTGTGCTGGCAAGGGGAGGACAAGTCACACTGAGTTTGTTTGCAAATGCTTTTTTTCTAATAAAGTCTTCCCTTTCTCGTTTATTTTTATCCTTTTAATAAATGTCTTCTCATTTATTTTAGACCCAGACTGAAAAATGTGGACAGAAGTACCGCACAGCAGCTGGCAGTCACAGTGGGAAATGTCACAGTAATTATCACAGACTTTAAAGAAAAGACTCGCTCTTCATCCACGTCGTCTTCTACAGTGACCTCCAGTGCAGGATCAGAACAACAGAATCAGAGCAGCTCGGGCTCTGAGAGCACAGACAAGGGCTCGTCCCGTTCCTCCACGCCAAAGGGGGACATGTCGGCAGTCAACGACGAATCTTTCTGAAAATTGCACATGGAGTTGTGGAAACTATGAATTGGGGTATGAAATTCAAACACTCCACCTGCCCACGCTGTTCAAATCCTGGAGAGCCTCTTCTGTGCTTGAACACACTTTCTCGGACATCGACCTCTTACTGATGCAACCAGGATAATTTCTGCTTGCCGTGGGCATCTGGCCACCAAGGAATTTCTCACCCTAACGATTACTCTTGACACTTTTATGTATTCCATTGTTTTATATGATTTTCCTAACAATCATTTATAATTGGATGTGCTCCTGAATCTACTTTTTTATAATACCTGCTGTGCACAATTTTCCATGAACATGACAACTTTTTGTTTTGGGGTAGGGAGCAGGTGGGGAGGGAAGGGGGCTTTATTTATTGCATTCACAAACTCCATCCTCTTTCAACATATCCTTTTTAAGTTCAGTTCTTCTTCCAGTTATACTGTGTACTATCAGTTTTGATATAAATTATATATAAATANAAAAAAAAAAAAAATTGAACAGTTCAAGATCTGGGACAGTCCCCTTCTGTGAAAGTACTGAAACTGAAATGGAACTGGTCTTAGGTGAAAAGTGTTCCTGAAGGTTTGAACCTGGATGGGACCTGTTCTCTCTATTGTTCCTTCCCAATTTCTTCCCTAAGCAATGGCTAAAGTGTACTGAACACATGGTTTTGATTGTTACAGCTTGGCATCTGAGATGAGAGAGGATTGCTCCAGGTAGCTTGTGTTTCCACTAGTGTCCCTCAGATTGGTGACGGTGCAGGTCCGTGCCCAGCTGGAGTGAAACCATCCCAACTAGAGTGCTGGTGATACAGATCTGTGTGTTGTGGGAACGTGAGGGTCACGGTGTCACGCACAGCCAGTCCCACGGGTGTTGGCAGAGTTGAGGAATTCCATCCACCTGCCTCAGTGCCCAGGGTAACTGCAGAACTGGAGTGGTGGCTGTGGGCTGAAGGCAGCAGGGAGATCCAGGGCTGGGAGCCATCCCAGGTTTGGGAACCAAACTGGTGCTCGTTCCAGCCACGGGTGGGTCGGTGGTTGTCAGCCCTTTCCATCTGTTCCATCCATGCTGTTGGGGTGGCTCTTCTTGAAGTCCATCAGTATTCCAAGAGTGGTTTCTGAACAGCATCTTGTCCAGTGACGGGCTTGTCAGTTGTCACTTCTGAGTCTCCTGCTGTGGGAGCAAAAGTATAGGGGAAAGCTTTCCTGCTGGCAAGTGAGTGATACTTGTGCTCATGACCAGCATCTCCTTCGTTCTTACTCTAAAGCTATTCAGACTATAATTTCTTTTCCTGGCCTGTTAGTGTTGCTTTACAGTTTACCTTCCATGCATTATCCTGCTAAAACACTTAGCTGAAGAGGTGAAACAAACTTTTTTTTTTTTTTTAAAGAAAGGCAAAACAAACCCTAAACCTCTTTGGCTTTTCATCTTTATTTAGTGGCCCCAGGGTGCTTTGCAGTAATTTCAGATGCAGAGGCTGTGGCTTCATTTGACATCAAATGCATAACTTTTGAGTGTGATGAAAGAGGGCCACATTTTGACAACTTTCTGCCTGCTTGTTATATTATGAATTATTTGCTCGGTAAAAGAAGTTGCTCTTTGTGGAGGCAATTGATTTAAGATTTCTTTTAAAATCTGTGTGGTTTTGAGTAGCAGATGTAAGTTCCTTTCGCACTGGTGACAGAAATGGTGAGTTAGGGATCTGTTACAGCCCCTGCTTGAAGGCACGTGCTTGGCACTGCCTTGGCAGCAGCGGTTTTATTCTGAATATGTTAACGTGGGCACCCCAACTTAATTCTGCTTCTATTCACAGTATAGACTGTCTTTTTTAAGCATTTTTAAAGTATTAAAGAACCAAAGGAAAACAGATGCTTCCTATGGGCATCAAGACAATTTATTATACATAGTTTTAAATACTATGAATATCTCAATCCACATTTTAACATTAGTGGGATATTGCAAAGACATTCCTTATCCAGTTTTTACTATTCCTTTAAGGGTCTCAGGGAGGGTAAACTGGTCAGCCATATTTATTTATTTTACTGAAATGTATTGGAATAATTTTTTAAGAGAGATTTTTTGAAGATGCCCCTGAAATTGTATATTTTGCACTGCTTTATAAATGATCCATTATCAATTTGGCTTGCGTGCATCTCGGCCGTGATCCAGCCAGGAGTGTGAGCGAGTGGCAGGTCCCTCTGGCCTCAGTGGGGCTAATTCTGGTGCTTCAAGTCAAACCATGCGCTCATCTTCATTGGATCTGGGAATTTGTGCAAAAAAAAAAAGAAAAAGAAAGAAAAAAAAGCATTGTGTGTACCAGGAAATTGCTTCTTTTTCAAGTGAAAATAGACCTGTAGTTCAGTTGAAAAAGCTTTAATGCCGTAACCAGCTACTCGTGGCGAAGTCGGTAACATCTCTCTCTTTGGCCTCCTCCTCCTTGATAAAGGAGCTTGCTATAAATAAATGGGAAAATTTCTTTGGAACAAGTGACCTGTAATTCTGCATTCAGTTAGGGATTGCTTGCTAAGCATTGAACCCCCCCCGGCCTCCTCCGTAGCTGCTGTGGGTTTGAAGGGCAGCGTTTGCTTTAACACTTAATTTCCTTGGGTGGGATTCCCACCGTGTCCGTGGGCTGCCCTGCTGGGGGTGGGGAAGGCGTTTAAGAACCAAACCAACCAAAACACTAGTGTAGGGAAGGACCAGATTCACGGTGTTCAGTGGCACAGAAAGCAGGTAAGTGAAGCACAGTGTTACGATTGCGAAGTTTCGACTCTTACACAGACACACACACACAGACACCGACACAGCTTGCCTGACTTGCTCAGTTGACGTAGTTCTGCAAAGGAAAGGTGACAGCATTTTACATGACCAGGCTATTTATTCTAATTGGAACTTAGCTTCAAATTGGACAGACTGAAAATTTGGCAGCAGCTTCCGTGAGTTTATTTCCACTGAGATGTTTTCACCTGCCTTACCAAGATCATTCTCAGTCTACTTTTTTAAGCTCTACCATAAACTTAAATTATTGAAAATTTATTAATTGCTGACTATATAATAACCTTTGCTTGTATGTAACCGAATGGTTTTAAGAGCCAACATTTAGAGTATGACAATGGAGCTGAACAGTTTTTAATGCGCAAGCAGTTCTGTTCTTGTGTATGACTTGTAACCTTAATTTACTGTGTAAAGATGGTTACATTATTTCCTTAGCTTTGTTTGTTGGAGACAAATATAGAATGCTTGTTTAAGTATGTCAAAACATAATCTTATCTTGTGGATTTTTATGTTAATGTATTATACGAGCTATATTTTTCATTTGCCCAGAAAGACAGCTTGTATAACGCTTCTGAAAGTTTTTCCGCTCTGTAAAGTCTTTAGAGCTGACAGTCCTGTTAGGTTTGTTTTTAATCTTCATGCTAAAGTGTCAATGGTGGTTTTGTGAACTGGTCAGAAATTCACAGGTCTTAAATGTTTTTGGGAAATTTATATTGGACACTGCTCTTTGTCTAGCAAATAAAAGATGTTAATATATTCCTGTTACTGGCATGTGCACGACTGTTATTAGCAGCCACTTTATCATTTTCCTGCTTTAAATAGAAATGTCTATTTATGAATTCTGCTTGTAGTTTTTTCACAAATAAAATAGTAAAATTTAATTAAATCTGAAAGCTCTCTTTTTTGGGAGATGCCAGTTTTCAGAAAAGGTGAGAGTCCTTTTGGCCCGGCTTGTCAGTCTGTACGTCTTGTCCACGAGCCACCATTGGAGCACACACTTCTGCAAACACAGGTTGTGCACATGGAAAACCTCAGTCAAGCAAGTAAATCCAGTTTGTTCTCTGGGACTCGTGACGTGCAGAGGGTTTGTGGTGGATCTGTCTGCAGAATTTGGGTTTCTGGTTCTTGGATGTAACAATTTTCCCCCTTTTTGTAGCTGCAGGAATGGCGAGGCTTTAGTGCTGAGGATTTAGTGAGAGCCCTTGGGAGTTCGTTCAGCTGCCTTGCACTAACGAACTCCCAGGAGTAAATTTAATAAAATGTAATCGAGAGCCTAATTGTATTTTTGTAGCGTAAAAATACTGGTATTTTGCAAGCAGTGTTTTGGTCTGCCTAGGAAACAAGGTGATGTGAATTGCTGTGCTCTTTCTAGTTCGTATTTCCCCTCCACCACCCAAAACGGGAGATGTGTGATGTAACTGCTCAAATATGAAGTTGAAATTTGAAAATGAAGCAAAATACAAAGGGGACAAAATCTTGCCCTATAGCTTTTTTTTTCTGAGGGATATGAGGGCAATTCCTAAATGAAAAGGAGTTTGGAGACTTTTGTGTATGAGGGGGGAAGCGTGTGTTAAAAGTAGAGGTCGCTTTAAAAAAACCCATGTGCAAACAGACTTAAATGCTTTTAACCTCAGTTGGACCCGATTCAGATGCCTTTGTGCCAAGAATAAGAAGAAACAGGAAAGGTAGTGGTTTTTCTACAGACCTGAAAAGCACTTGCTTGGCCTGCTGAGGGCTGGGCAGAGAAACAGCCTGTGCCTTGCAGAGCGTACGGTCCCTGTCCCCAACCTGTGACCAGCCCGAGGTGCCGCCGCTGCTGCTGGGGCCAAGCCTAAGAGCTGCAGGGAGTGGAGGAGATGGGCTTCGTCTTCATCGCCTTGATGAGTGAAGGTGAAGGCTTGGATGGAGCCAGGAGAAGGTTTCCATGGCAGAGCTGTCTTGCCTCCGAGTCCCCCCTTCGCTGGCATTTGGGAAATCCCTTGCCTTGGAGCCATGTGAGCCAAGGGCCACCTCCAGTGCTGGAGCTGCAGAGCCAGCCCCGCCATGGGAGGAGGAGGAGGTTGAAGGCTGCAGGAAAAAGGGCACCCCAGGCTGCTGCAAGGTACATGCTGCACTTGGGTGTTGTTTGGAAGGGTTTGTGTTTGGTGCCTGTAGGGAGTTTCAAGGCCAGGTTGGGCAGGGCTTGGAGCAACCTGGTCTAGTGGAAGGTGTCCCTGCCCATGGCAGGGGGCTTGGAACAAGGTGATCTTGAAGGTCCCTTCCAACTCAAACCATTCTGTGATTCGAAGTAACAAGGAGATGGGATGGGGAATTCCAGTTCGTTGCTCCTTAGGGTTTTGTAAACTTCTGGCACAGCCAGTTGGTTTAAGATCTGGAAGTGTTGCAAAAATCAGCACACACTCACATAACTGGGACAGAAAATTAAAACCCCTCTTCCTCTGTAAGGTTCATGTGTCAGCTAATTTTTTAAACTATTTTTATTTAAACCTGACCGTGCCCCCTTCACACAGCAGTTTGGGGGCAATTCAAACATGGAGATGTGACCCCTTTCAATCAGGAAGGAGCTTTAGGAACCCACGTCAGGGCTGTGCCTGCTCCTTCCCTGCCCGACACGCAGCCCCCACGGTGATGAGCTGTCTGTGTCTGGCAGCATTTAGGTCACAGTGGGAGTTACCAGAGGCCAAAGCAAAGTTTGTCTGCAAAAGACACGATGGATGTGATGGACAGCTGTGCTGGACCAGCTGCATCCCATGGGAATGGGATTGCTGTTTTGAGTCAGCAAAGCACCCTGAGGCAGGGCTTGTGTTTGGATCCGAATTGCAGGATCCTTCCCTTCACATGGAGGCAGTTACAGCAAGAGAAATTGCATTTGTGATTGCACAGCTACTGCCCATCTTTCCTTCTTTGCATGACCAAAAAAAAACCAAAACCCCAACAAACAACAACAACAAAGAAAGGGCACCCAAAAGCCTGGCTGGAAGATGGGTATGAAGAGGACACACTGCTGTGCTCGTGGGTTTGTGGATGCCCTTGGTATGCACGTGTTCAGCTTCAGGCAGGTGTCTTGCCTTGCAGCAGGTTGGAGGGACTGCTGGAGCCCCATTTATTTGGTTGTTTGAAGGCAAACCAGACTCCCCAATGCTTTAAAGAGAACAGAGCCGTGAAACTTGTGACCCACAAATTGAAAAGACTGAAAAACCCCAAACTGATCCTGATTCCTTATGGAGAACTGGCAGGACTGATTGGCAGAGGGAGAACAGCTGCAGTTTGGGACACCTGGGTGCCCCCATGGCTTTTGGGGTTGCAACAAGGAGAGGGAAATGTCAGGTCTTTCTGCCTGCCTTTCTCTTGGCTGTTTCTGGAACATTTATGTGCCTAAGTTTCGCTTGTCTTTGCTCCTCCTGTCAGCAGACACAGCGAGGTTTGTTTGCTGTTTTCCCCCTTACAATGATGGATTGCTTGATATTTGTATGGAGGCTTTTTCCAGACAGGGTTGGGGCTGATGCTGATCCTGGCTGAACCCATCTAATAGGAAGACACTGGAAACTTCAGAAGTGTTTTCTCATTGTTTATTCTCATCAGAGAAAAGCCTGTATGCAGAGATCACCAATAACATCAAAGGCTGTTTCAGAAATTCCTAATCAAAGCACTTCACGCCACTGCAATTATCCCACTTGCAAAGCTTCCCCATGGCAGAGCGTGGAGGACTGTGACAGTGAAGAGCACTCTATACCTAGCTCTGGTCTTCAGTTAATATTGAAGCTAGAAAAGAATGTCTTCCTGCAGCCAGCACTGCACTTCTCCCAGCACTTGCCCCAAGTGCTCTGTTGCTCCTCAAACAGGGATCGCTCCTCACGCAGCAGTGACTGCTCTGACAGCCCTGGCTGTGCAGGAAACACGGGAGGCATGAGCCAGTTGTGCTTCCTACACGAGGAATCAAGGAACAGATACTCCTTTGTTCTGCTCCGTGTCTCCATACAAAACAAAAAAGAGAAATTGCTCTCCACCATGACGATTTATTATTCCTGGGATCCTGAATATTTCATGACTTTCTAACATTCCTAATTTTTTCCAGCTTCTTTTTTCTTTTTTTTTTTTCCATCATTAGGAGTCGTCAAAGCTGTCCCGACCTCCTTGAGAGGCTGCTCCAGCACACTTCTCTGAAAACATTCTGAGGAGGACTTGAAACTGCACAGTAACAACCGGAGAGTCCCAATGTAAGGATCTGCATCTCTGCTTTGACAACCCTCCCCTCCTTCTGCCAGCAGGTGAGGCAGAGGCATTCACAGCCTCTCATGCCGATATTCACTTAAATACCATGAAATTCCCAGTGTAATACACACTTGATAACAGCACATCAAAGGCTTTTAGGTGGCATTAATGGGCCACAGCCACTGGAGCTGGCCAGAGTTGGAGGGAGAGCTCTGAAGTGTTCAAACTGCTCTTGGCTGGTCTCAAATGTTGGAAAGAGAACAAGCTGGGCAGCTGAATTTGGGGACAAAATATCCCTGTGAGCAGGAGGAAGCTGGGATGCTGCAGAAACAGCACACGGTGGCTGGCCCAGGTAAGAGGAGTGGGAATGGATAAAGCTGGTTTTTCATTCCTCTTCAAGCTGTGCTGTCTGATTCATGTTGCCCAGGAGGTTTGGTGTGGAGTTGGCAGGAGGAGTTTTCCATGTTTGTGTGTATCTTAGAGGGGATTAAAGCTCAGAGTAGAGAAACAGAACAACTGAGATCTAAATTCTGCCTTCACCCAGGAATTAATACTGTTCTAATACATAATCTTAAATAGAGATAGCAGATTTTTACATAGGTTGTAGAGATATTCTGTGTAACAGGCTAAAGATGTGGGACGTTTAAAAGCATGACTAGTCAGAAGTTGTCTCTAATGGGGGTTTACTCTTTTTTTGACTCTCTGGAGGAATCACCAGCATAAGCCAAGCATAAATAAGGCCAACAATCCCTCCCACCACCTTTTGGGTGGTTATTACTGTCTTCCTCTGCAAATTGGCTTCCGCAGCAAGTAGGCTGTCTCTGTTCATATGCTTTACTTCCCTATGGGGTTTATAAAAATAAGATGAAGAAAGGACAAGAAACCGTAGCTTTCCTTTAAATTCATTTCTTTCTGATCCAAGAAAGACAAAATCAGAAGCAGTGCAAGGAACTGGTCAGGGCTCTCAAGGCTGATGATACTCTCTAGGAGGGTTAATTTATTTATACATCTAGATATTTTTCCCCAGATTTGAGATGTCCATCAGCATTCCAACTGCATTGGAGGAGCATGGATGGAGAAACCGTCCCACGGCCCAGTGGGTGCCTCTGCCCAGGATGAAACAACTTGCATCTTTAAACCTTTCTCACATGCATATGTCTCTGTTCTTCATTCCCAGCCAGGAGAATCCTCTGAAATCCCCAAATCTCTCTGCTCAGCCTTTGGGAGGGGTTGAGGGTTAGGGCTGCATCCAGGCATGAAGAGACCTGGCAGCGGCGAGCCTGCGGAAGCCTGGCGGCATCCCTGCGTGCCCGGGATTTGTGCTTGCTACCAGGAGACAGGGGATAGAAATGTATTTAGCTGCTCCTATTGTTCTCCCTTATTCCACCCAAGTTTTGTTGGTGTGAAGCTAAGGAAGGAAAATGTGGACTGGAGTTGCGGAAGCGCTGCCAGGAAAAGGAACGCGGTGATTCCCGGGGCGCCGAACTGTAGCGGAGCGCGGGGTCCTGGTGGGTGTGTGACAGCCCCCGACAGGGATCGGGCTGGGAGCCGCTGCGCTACAACGGCACGGGGAGAATGAGTGACGGGAACCTCCCCTGACTGCAGAGCTCCCCAATTGCGATGACACTCAGAGGCAGAGGAAGCCTGGAGGGGGGTGGGAGAGCCTGGCAGGGGCTGCCACGTTTGGGGAATTGTGTGCAGGCTGGTGGCTCTGACTCAGCCACGGCTGCCTCCACCTTCCCACTGCTCCCAGAAGGGTCTACCACCCCCTGCCATCTCCCCTGCCATTGTCCCCTCTGGCCTTGGCAGCAGGGACTGGGCACCTGCAGCAGCAGCAGCAGGAGGAGAGGAGCCTGAGCTCTCCATGCTGCTGTGCTGCTCCAGCAATGCTGGAGCAGGCCTGGGGAGATGTCCCCACTGGGCACCCCTCATCAATAGTTTTGTCAACCATTTGTTTCCTGCATCAGTCTATCTCACTGAGCAGAACCAGCTATGCTTTTGGGTCCATAATGACTCGTCTGTTCTCTGTGAGTCCTATTAGAGATGCCAATCATCATTTTCCTTCTGTGCCAAGTTATAAATCCCGTGGATTTATATATCCAAAGTCTCCATCCATCAAAAGATTGAGTTAAAGGCGACGAGTTAGGACAACTGGGAGGAGACTCCACTGAGAGCAGTGATGAACCAACATGGACTGTTGTAGAGCTGGTGATTCTTCTGAGCTGCAGGTAGTGCTCTCCCTGCCAGCCAGGCTGCTTAACCAGCAGAGAAAAGGGATTTGTCTGAAGAAGGACTTCATCCAAATGGTCCCTTTCCACCCCACATCCATACACTGCCTGAGGAACAGGAGCTGGAAGGAACAGGATGTGAAGCTCTTTAGACGCCTGTTGTGGCTGAAACCAGGCAAAGCCAGACCACCATCCTTCCTGTTCTTGGGGAGGAGCCTGTGCTGAGTTGTTGGAGTCATTCCTGCTGACGTGTTGACTGTTGTGTTTTGCACAAATCTGGGTGTTACCCTCCATTCAGGAAGGGGGTCTGTGCCTTGCCCTGCTGGACATCAGAAGATGTTTTCCCAACAGCAGATTGTTTATTTGTAGTGGATTGATGACTCTTCTGGTGCTCAACAGGTTCTCCTGCAAGTTGGGTTTGCCAAAAAGGTGTTGGTGTTCCTTAAACCTGGGACGGTCGAGCAGATCTCAAACCCAGTGATCAAAACCCAGTGATTTTTTTGTTTGTTCATTGTCACCTTTATCTCGCACTAACAATACTCTCAACATCTGGACTAGGGTAAATGATGGGGATTTTTAAACTTTATCTCCATGTTTGGATTATTTCCAAGTTGCTGGCAAAGCTGGAGGTAATCTCTTCCTTTGGAGCCCGGAGCTGGTGACGCACCAAAGTGGAGGGTGAGCTGGGGAGTTTCCCACTCTGCTCTGGTCATCCCTGGGTTGTCGCGTGTGTTTGGACCTCCAGATGCTCCTGCCAAGGCTTTTATAAGTTCTGTTCTGTGACTTTGGCCGGTGCAAGCAATTTCACTTGGGAGTCTTAAAACTGTGCTCTCTGGGGAGGAGGGGGAGGCAGAGCCCAGCCTGCAGCCCTGTGTGCCTGTAACCTTGTTGTTCCATGGATTAAAAAAATAATAAAATAAGCAGTGGTGCTCTCACCTCAGGCTATCCATTAGGAGTGTGATTTAGTGCAGGGAGGGCTATAAAGGCAGTTGATAAAACTTCCATGCAGCACAAATAACATCTCTTTTGGGAGGAGAAAGGGCCTTGGATAACAGAGGCAGGAGGAAACAGCCCTTGCCCCTTTGTCTAATTAGGCTGTCCAGGAGGAGTTAATATAAAATAAGAGATCTGGAAAGCCCAGATTTTCCCAGTCTTAGGAAGGACTTCATCCCCTTAAATTATGAGGCTAAGACCTCACTCAACAATGCTTTGAAGGAGATCAGCTGGCAGCGCTGGGCTCGGGCGCTGCGTGATTGCGGCATCTTCTGAGAGAAGAGCTCGCTCCTATTCCCATTGAATGCTACTATTTTTATCCTCCTTAAATTCTAGAAGGTATTTCCAAGTGGGAAGCAGAGCAGAGAATAGCAGATCTTAACTCTGCTCCATGTGACAGTTTCTGTAAAGAGGAGGGAGAACCGTTTGAAATAGCTTGTATCTATTTTTGGTGCCACCTATGTGGTGACAAAGCGCCTGGAGGTGCCTGAAGCCCTCGGCACCCTGAGGGTGGTGGGATCCAGGGTTGGGGGGTCACTGCTGGCCCTTTTTTCCTCTGGGGTTCCCAGGCTCCTGCCTCTCTGCTTGGAGCTGCTTGGAGTCCTCAGGAATGTCCCGGAGGGGCCACAGGGGAAGGGTGACGCTGGCAGGGGACAGGGGCAGTCTCTGGCTGGCTGTGTCCCCATCCCAGCCCAGGAGAGCCCTCCTGTCTCACCCTCCCTGCAGCCCCGCTCACCCTTGCAGGGCAGTGCAGAGTGCTTTGATCCTTTCCCCATATGGGAGGCAGAAAGGCAGAGGGACTTAATTAGGTGCAGGTACCTCAGCCACTGCCTCCAGAGCTGCCGGGGCGCTTGGCACCAGGTCAGAGAGGAAACCCAGGGCCCACCGGGGCCAGGGTGGAGGAGTTACAGAGGATGCCTTGGCCCTTGCACTCTCTCCTATGGAGCTGCAAAAGGCTCAAAGTCTCTCTCCCACCACTGAGGAGGAGCTGGAAAGTGCAGGGCTGACCATCACTGACCCCTGGATCGCTGCTGGAGCTGTGGGGGGAGCGCAGGGGGTGAGGTGGGATGGACCCTGTCTGGAAAACAGCCTGGGCTTGGACACTGTGCAAGGGGGCAAAGAGGGACAGGGTTTTGCAAGTCTCTGTTTTGGTTCGTGACCTTGGCCATGTAGTTTTGGATGCATAAGTGGGCTTTTCTCTTGTGGTTCCTCCCTTCTGCAGCCTTGGCTGTTGCTTCTGTGCATGCCCGGGTTCCCTGAAGCTGCCGAGCACAGGACTGGCATATACAGCTCTTGCACTGGGCAGAAGCATCCTGCTTCGCTTGAACATGAAATATAAATCAGAGATCAAGTGAATTATTGTGCCATGCTGCTGCTCGGGCAAGAGGGAGTCTTTAAATCAATCAGGCCCCAAATAAATAAATAAACGTGCAGCAGACATGCCGGAGTGCATGTCTGATTCCTATCAGAGGCAGTAATTCAAGGCAGATGCTTGCAGTTGCTCTGCTTCCCCCTCTGTTACCTGGGCTGCTGGAGTCACAGGAGACAGAAAGCAAATTTTTTTTCCTAAGCTTTCATTATTGTTGCCAAAGAAACCATTTCATTTGGTTGCTACGTGTGCAGCGAATCTGGTTCAATCCATCTGGATGTCAAAGGCTGAAGGAAAAGGGCTTTGGTGGAGGGAAGTCTACAGAGCGCAGCCACCTTGGTCGGTGCCCGTGACTGCACTGTGACCCTGTGGGAGCTGGAGCAGGCAGAGTGGGTGCTGCTCCTTGGAGAGGCTGGAAGGGTCCTACTCCAAGAGTTTGACCTTCATGAGCATCCCCACAGCAGTGTGGACACCTGGGTGAGCTGAGGCTGAGGGAGCTCCTCATCCCTCAGAGACCCTCAAGGCTGAGGCTGAGGGAGCTCCTCATCCCTCAGAGACCCTCAAAGCTGAGGCTGAGGGAGCTCCTCATCCCTCAGAGACCCTCAAGGCTGAGGCTGAGGGAGCTCCTCATCCCTCAGAGACCCTCGAGGCTGAGGCTGAGGGAGCTGTGAATACCTGGCTGGAAGATCCTTCTCCCCTCCGGCACTTGAGACTTCACGAGTTTTCCTTTCAGCACACACTGGAGAGAAACGTTTGAAGCTTTGATCTTTCGGGGCTGCCATCTCATCTCCCTCCGCAGGCGCCGGGCTCAGGGCACAGCTCCTGGGGACTCTGTATCTGCTGGGCATCATCCCATTCCTCCAGGGCTGGCACCGACCGAGCTGGGCAGGGCAGGGAGCGGGGTGGGTGCTCTGGGGGACTGCCTGGCCATGGAGATGGCTCCAACACCAGCAAAGAGTCTGGGCAGCCCAACCTGGGCTGGGGGCCACCTGAAAGTCACACAGGGGAGCTGGGTGACACGAACCGTGCCAGCCAGGGAGAGCTCTGTGGCCAGCCGTGGTGTTCCAGGACAGTGGCACTGGGGATTTCATCCCCTTTACAGGACTTCTTTGGTCACTTGCAGATGGCCCTGGGCCCCTCTCACCAGGCTGGAGGTGTGTATTTGGATGTCTCTGGCGCTTTGCTTGCAGCTGCAGTGCTCTGTCCTTGTGTGTGCCCACGGATGCTGAGGCTTTATAAAGGTGAACGAGCCCTGACACTGAGGCTGCTGGCACAGCAGGGCTTCTTCTTGCACCACTTCATCTGTCCTGAGCAGACCTGGCAGCGCCAGTACAAAGTGATGATATTTCACTAAGTCAGGTCCTCCCCTGCCTTGAGTTACTCCAGAAGTGTGTTGAAAGTGAACCTTGGACCGGTGGAGCTGATGCTTTCCAGACACCTGGTGATAGAAGATAAAGCAGTTGCAACACTGGGGATTGAGCCTGGATTTCTGAAGCTTTAACCCTGGGGGAAAGCTGAACTGGCACGTAAGTAAGGTTTTCTTCTCCTAAAACTCCACTAAAGCCCCAAAAGAATGAAGGTCAGCCAGTTAAACCCATGTAATCCCACGGCCTTCTGAGTTAACACAATCTATATCCCGACAAGGCGTGCTGATACACCCAGCCATGCTGGATATACACAGTGTTCATGCCAGGGCAGGGCCACGGGTGCCAGTTTGGGTGCATTCCCCCTCCAGCAGCTCATCCCAGCCCCGGACAGCAGCATAAATCCTTCTTTGCAAATCATTGACCCAAGAGGTCATAAAAGTTCCTTTATGGCCTGTCAAGACAAGCGAGGTTCTTTACGTGCACCCTAAGTCAGCACAGTAAAACTTTTATGGTGTTTTCAATAACAAGAGCTACTGCACATGAACAGCAACTAATTTTTAAAGCCTTGGTATTTCAGCTGAGATGAGTTTTTTTCCTCTCCTGTGTTGGAAAACCACTTCTGTCAGTGCCTGGAGCTGACCTCTTTTCCTCATGTGGTGCTCCAACTTCTGCAAATACTGAGCACCCCTGGAAAGGAACTTCTGCAAACTAGGCTGCTCTTCTGGTAGCATCTGTGCTAAGGAAAAAGCTGAGGTCCAGGTTCATGTTTTTAAAGTATTTAGACCTTAAACTGTGCCACGACATTATGGTTTAAGAAAATCAAATTCTTGTTTGGTTGCAAAATTGTCTAAAGGGTTAATATGCATTTATTTAGTAAAACAATTGGTGCAAGGTGAACCAAAAAGCCTTCCTTGGTGTGTAACTTAATTAACACCTCCAGTTTACCCCATCTCATTCTCTCCTAACCCACAGGGACCCTGCTGAGGGTCTGGAGCCCCCGTCCCCAGGTTGTACCTTCTCTCTGCATCCTGAGCATTGAGCCAAAGCAATGTGCCACAAAGCCCCTCTTCCAGCGTGTCTCTAGCTCTGGTTTCTCTGCCCTGCCTCGGGCTGCCAAGAGGGGAAGGGGAATAATGAGGAGCTGAAAGCATTAGGGCAGGCTCTGGGTTACCCTCCAGTGAAACTGACCCCTCTGCCTGTCCCCATGGCCCTGCCCAAGCCCTGGTGATGCCAGCAAACCTCTCTGGTTACACGTGGCATCCTTCTGGTGCCTCTGGCTCGGCATCAGCCCTGTGTCTGGCACTGCCCAACCCCAGGGTCTGGTTTGGGCAGAGACAATGGGATTTGCTGGACAAGAGAATTGTTTGGGGGTTTGTTGTTTGGTTGGTTGGGGTTTTTTTTGGGGGGGGTGTTGTTTGGGGGTTTTTTCCCCTAAGAAAATGGCATTCTTGTCCAAGCTCTGCCACGTCTGAGCTGACCTGGCTCTGCCTCTGACCTGGGCAGTCCTCAGACAGCGTGTGACGGGTGCTGTCCCTGTGCCCTTTAATTACCTGTGGGGAGTGACTGTGCCCTAAACTCGCACTGCAGCAGCCACTGGATCCTCAGCCACTTCATTGCTTCTCTTCATTCCTGTGTCCCCACTTACAGCCCTTTGCACCTTTGGACTTCAGGGTGGCTCTAAGGTGTGCTGCCCCATGGCCCCAGTCGTGGGGTCTGTGTTCCCACGCAAATGGGGTCACTGCTGCCTGGAGCTCTCAGCCCTTACTGCTGTTCCTGCAGGATGAGCAGATCAGCTCCAGGCACAAGGGTGGGAATCAATCCTGGGATGGTTGTCACCGACTTTCCAGCCCTGACAGCAACAGGGAGCAGAAGGTGAGAGGGGCTCTGCTGTAGGGATTTGATTTGGAGTGATCTTACCACATTTTCATAGATCATCTGTCTGGGTTTGCTTTATTTTTCCTGTTTTGAAAATCATCCTTTCCAGAAACATGGGAGCATGGGGAAACCCTTCCTCTCTCAGGTCTGTCCCTTGACAAAGGAGGTGAGGCAGCTCAGGAACAATGGAGCCAAACCCAGGATCTGGGATGCTGGGATGGAGGGGACACTCCTGGTCCTGGTCCCAGCTAAGAGTGGATGTGCTTTTGTGCTCTAGGCTGGGTACAGCTGGGCCTCCAGGAGAGTGACTGGAGGGTTGGGGCCAGTGGAGCCGTTCTGGTTCTGTGCAGAATTTGGCCTTTTTCCCTGGGTTGGGGACAACGGTGATGCTGGAATGATGGCACAGCAGAGGGAACGGCGCTGGTGCTGGAGCAGCAGCACAGCAAAGGCTGGGAATGCTCAGGGGAGCTTCAGGGAGGAACTGTTGCTGTCGATCTGTTAATTAAGATTAATGTGCTTGCTGATAAGGATGACTCTGCGCCAATTGCTATTATGAGCCAAGATCCTGCAAGGCACTGAACAGCACATTCCTGCTTCCTCAGCAGTTGGAGGCTCTGCCATTCAGCCCGAGGTACAGAAAGTGGGATGCCGAGCAGGTCCCCAAATACTCAAGGGCCCTGTGGGGACACTTGCTCTGCTAATGGGATGCTCAAGAGCTTGGTTCTGTGCTCTCTTGGCAAAGAAACTATTTCAGCTTTTCAGAAGGTGTTAAGGCAGAGTTTGGCATCCTCACCTTTTAGGCATCAGTGTCAGAATTTCTCCACCCAAAAAGTGCATGAAATGAGCTATGTTGCTTAAAAATATATCTGTACGTGTGTATTTTTTGCCCTCTCAGCTGAGGTCTCTGAGGAATCTGGATGTGCCCTGTACAGCAGGATGTGATGAATTAGGACTTAGTTTGCCTTTGCCACAGCTCTTGGAGCCTGATTTTGAAGCGGAGGCCACTTGCTGAGCACCAGAGCAGCCCAGCCCATCCTGGGAAAAACCTGTTGAATATCAACATCTCTGCAGCCCCTGAGGGGACTGAAAACACCAGCACTGCCACTGAAACTGGGACAGGTGCAGGTGAGTACATGCTCAAGGCTTTGGAGCATCACAGCTTGTCAAGGTGCTCGCTGTAATGTCCTTTACCCACTTCTTTGCCTTAACAGCCTCCTCACTAACCTTGGTTTCAGTGTCTGGTACCAGCTGCATTCAAGGGTGAATTTGTGTAGTCCCCAGCCAGCCTCGTTAAAACAAACATGTTTGCCCAAGCATTAAAGTTCACCTTTTCTGGATAGCATCATTTTATTAGCAAAAGGTAGAATTCAAAGAAGTGCCTCCTGAATCCCAGCTGGAATCCCCACTGCTTGGTCACCTCCTGCTTTCTCCCCTTCCAGCCCTGCCTGCTCCAGCAGCTGTTTGCATTTCCCTGCTGTTCCCAGTGAAGGCCCTTGGCACCAGCCCTAATGAGTAAGTGTTAATTAACCTGTCACACCTTCCAGGCCTGCTGGCAGTGCAGGGGACAGGGACAGTGGCTGTCCTGCCATGCTGCCAGGAGATGCAGCACTGGTGCAGCCAGGTGAGGACAGCTGGTCCCAGCGATTTGGGGCATCCTCTTGGGCCATGGGCAGTATCTGCTGTCAGGCAGGACAAAGGTTTTGCTCAAATAACACTGCCCTGGGGGAGGAAAAGCCCTTTTCCTTGCCAGAAGAGCAAATCACCTTTCCTCAAAGGTAGAAGTTAATTAATATTTTTTTTTTAAAATTTGGAAGTGAGATCTGATTTTGGGGCCTCTGTTGTCATATAATTTGTTTCTCCTTGTGGGTTTTCAGGCACTGCTCCATGGCCTCAACAGCATCCCCTTCGCACTCTGCTCCTGAGCTCCATCCATTTCAAAGTTCAGCCAAAGTCCTTTTGCTCCAAGAGGCTGGAGTGAGCACAAAGGTGCCCAAGTCACCTCTGCAGAAGGAGGAAACCTCATTGCTCCGTCCAGCACCCATCAGGAACTCCTGTGGCTGCCAGCTCCTTGCTGACAGAGGAATCTCCTAGCAACCTTGGCCGGCTCTTTGGCTGCAGCCTAATTCAGTTTCTGGCCATCCAGAACAAAACCTCATGAAGGCATCTGGCAAACTGAGCAATGGGCAGGCTGGGGTGGGCTGCTGGAGCATCTGGCGTGATGATTATTTCAGCAGAATCCGTGCTCATGGCTGGTTTTGAGGTCCTCATGACGGACCTGACTGTAACATTCAGGTGAGGGCTCTGCAGCATCTCATCTGCCTGCCCTGCTGAGCGCTGGGTACCGCCTTTCCAGGGTGCAGCTCTGTGCTCAGAGGAGTGATCCTGGTGCTGGTGAAAGTGTTTCTGCTCCTCTGACTTTCATCCTTGTTTTCTGGTTAAAGGAATGAAAGATTGTGCCGTTGGTTGTGATAGCAGCAAAAAAAAAAAAAAAAAAAAAAAAAAAAGGAAAGTATGGCAGAAAAAGAGAGGAGGAGAGAGAAAAAGAGTGCCCAGGGAGAGAGAATATCCAGATCAAAAATTTGAAAAATTTGGCAGTTTTCCACTGCCAGTAGATTCTTTTGTAATCACAGCAGCGAAAGGATTTTAGCCACATCTGCTCTCATGTCTATAGGTGACTCCCAGCGATGCCCAATAACACGCTTGGCACTGGGAACTGCTTTAGTGGAAAGTTTGAGCACTGCTGCCTTACAGTGCCAAGCTCTGACTTGGCAGGATGGGTTATGGAACCTCCTATCTGGCATTTACTCACTGGTGAGCATTTGGCCTTGGGATCTGAGTGCTGGTCTTCACCCGCGCCTCCCGTGCAGAGTCCATGCAGGCAACGCAGTAAGTCTTTCTGAAATCAATTAAATCCTGATGCTCATTTAGAGAGGATTTATAGGAGGTAGTGTGTAGCTCAAGCTGGCAATGCAGGAATGGGAAATGGAGCGTGAGGAACGGATAGGAGCAGGACCTGGGGCTGTGGTTTGCTGGAGGGTCACTGCAGCTGGGGGGTGACTCTGTGCCTGCTCCCCATGGTGGCTGCAGGGACCTCTCTGTCCCATCCTGTGGGTCACCGTGTGTCTGCTAATGATGCTTGGCATCTCCCAGGGGCTGGGAATTGGCTGGAGTTAAGTGTGGTCTGTGTGGGGATATTAAAGTTGAAGCCATTTCATGCAGAGGGGTGAGAGCCCTTTTACTGCTGCCACTGAGCTCTCTGATTCCCACCACGAATGGCTCATGCCACTGCTTTTACTCCCAATCTGGAATCTCTCCAGAGGTCTCTAAATCCCAGGCTTGGAGCCAGCCCTCTGATCCAGCAGCAGCTGAAGGGCTGAATTTAAACCCAGACGTAAAATTTGGGGGTGTGGTGACCGAGAGGTTTCCTTTGGCCTCACCCCAAACTGAAACCTTCAACCAAAGTTCCACCAGCCCGTGCTGGGTGACTGGAGAGCTTTGTGCCATCCCCTCTACCTGAGCATTCCCATTCCCTCCGTGCAGCAGCTCCAGGTCCAGTCCTGCACCCATGGGAACCTCTGGCACATCTGCTGCATCTGCTCCACCAGGCTGGTTCTCTGGATCCCCGCAAGGGAGGGTTTCCCTCGCACAGGGCTGTGCTCTGGGGCAGTTGATTCTCTTGGCATCTGGTTTTACCCTGCCCAGGCTGCTCACAGAGGGTTTCAGAGAACAAGGGGCTGGTTTCAGATCTCGCCATTCCACCCTCACATTCAAGAATTACTACTACTATTATTTCCAAGGAAACAGGGACTCGCGCTCGTATCTTTTATGTGATTTCTCACATCCGGAGGTTCTCACGTGATTTTGCTGCCTATTTTTAGCTCCTCAAACATCTCTGCCAGGATGAAAGCTTTAAAGAAAACCCTCCCTCGGAAGGGATGAAACAGGCATTTGCTTTAATGGCAAAATTGTGACTGTGACCCCCGAATCCCTACATTTCAGCAGCCTGGGGAGAGCAGGCAGGAACCTCAGGCTGCAGTTACCTGTTTCTGTGTTTGCTGTTACACCCTCCTTCTTCAAACACCACAGACTTGTCGTAAAACAGAGCTGTTTCTAGAACCAGATCCACCTACAAGTCATTTAAAAGCCTCCTACCTCAATTTTGCAGGTAAAATGTTAGTCTAGCAGGAATTGAGAGGAGGGTTTTTCCCCTCTGTCTGCTCCTTGGCTGGTTTGTGTGAGAGGAAAAAGCCACCCTGGCTGTTCTCTCTTGCACCACCCGCCTCGGGGTGGGATGGGGGAGGATGGGACCCATCTGTCCTGCTGGGCTCAGGGTGGCTGTGGGCACCCACTTGGTCCTGCCCTGCTTGTGCCAGCACAAGGGATGCCAAGTGTGGCATCTCTGCCGGATGCCTCACAGAAAGCATCTGTATTGGAAAAAACAGCCGTAAATAACACATGGTTATATCCAGCGATTAGAGGGAGAGGAAAAATTGTTCACGTTTCCACAAAATTTCATTTCCATTTTGGTCTCCATTTCAGCTTCATTAACACGTGCTGACCTGCTGTATCAATTATAGCTATTTCTAGTGAGGGCATTTTGGTAATTGGCATCAAAATGTCAGGACAGCCAGTTGGAGCTCTCTGGGTACAGAAACCTCAGCGATGCCTCTCGCTGATTACAAGCCTCGGTAATTAGTGATCAGCCTGGTTCCACCCTCGCTGCCACAGCTGCGAACCCGCCGTGGTACCACCCCGGGGGCAGGCGATGGGCAAAGCGCCGCTCGGTGCTCCCTCCTGGGGGGACGGGTCACTGGGCACACATCAGGTTGGCAACAGCCCAACCCTGCCCACTGCCCCAGAGCCACCCAGGGCTGTGCCCCTCCGACGAACCCCTCTGAGGGTGGCAGATTTGTCCTGGATGACTCAGGGCTGAATTTGTCCTCCTTCCCCAAGCTCGCCTTGCTGGGTGCAGCCCGTGGATTTACTCTGGCTGTGCCTTCCCCCTTTTCTGCCCTTGGGTTTAGGGTCAGAGCCACGGGGCTGTCTGAGCTGTTGGGGTGATGGAGAAGAAGGCACAGAGGGGTTCAGGGTTCCCACAGGCAGCAGGCTGGGGTTCCTGGGCTGTCTGAGCTGTTGGGGTGATGGAGAAGAAGGCACAGAGGGGTTCAGGGTTCCCACAGGCAGCAGGCTGGGGTTGCTGGGCTGTCTGAGCTGTTGGGGTGATGGAGGAGAAGGCACAGAGGGGTTCAGCATTCCCACAGGCAGCAGGCTGGGGCTGCTGGGCTGTAGGAGGGATAAGCTGAGAGCTGGAAGGAGCTGCTGCCAGATGAGCAACTGGGGCTGCTCCAGCAGTGGGAGATGGAGATTTTATGGTATTTGGTTTCCTTTCCAATGCTGGTCTCCAGGGCAGATACTCTGTTGTCTGCAGAATATGGGGAGCAAGGTTTGGACCTGCCTGTCTGCAGCATCTCATTGCCAGGGCTGTCAGTAGATGTGGTCCAGGCAGGTCACTGCTGAGTGTTGCCTCTGCCAAATTGCCTTTCTGTTTGGGTAGCTGGGATGAGGAGAGGCTTCTGCCTTCATCTGGGGAGTCCTTGTGGCACCCAGGGCTCCATGACCCTGCTCTGGTGCCAGTCCCTTGCAGGGAAGGGGCAGCTCCAGCAGATGTATTTACCTTGCCATGTTCAAACTCCAAAGCTGTGGAGACCTGGTGACCCCATGTCACACCCGGAGGTACAGAGCTAATTGAGATGTGACAGCCTGCAAAAGCAAACTGCTCTTTGGAGGCTGAGAAAACAAAGCTGATGAACAGATGAGAAACCTGACGCTTTGAGAAGCTCCTGGAAGGGAATTATGAGCAAGTGAAGGTGCAGCCCAGGTATTGCCTCACTGGTGCTTCTGTGTGCAAACAGGGGGTTTGAGAGAGTGGAATTTTTGGTGGCCAAATGCTGTGGAGATGAGGGAGAGCTGGTTCCTGGGAGAAGCCTCTGAGGACATTGGAGGGTTGCAGGGACACTGGCTGATATCTGGGTACCCACATCATCAGGTCGTTTGGGAGGGAAAGATAAGTGGGTGATGGGAGAGCAATCCTGAATACCCAGGGAAATGGTGAACTCCTCGTGTCTGAGGCAAATTAAAACTGAACAGGAACTGCCTGGCTGAGATGGATCAAGTGTATACCCTTTAACAGGGCTGCATACAGCGTGTTTCTCCCTTCAGGAGCAAAAACAAAGCATAAAAAAATAAGTTAACAAAAAGCTCCAACCATTTTTTAACTAGATAAGGTTATAATTCTCCAAAAATCCCCTGACCCACAGGGTGCAGAGGGACCCCATGCCTGCTGCCCTCTCCCATCAGTACCAGCAGCCAGCGAGCGCAGCAGCAACCCCAGCGTGTGCCGGGGACACGCCAGCAGCCTGTTATCAGGGTGACACCCCAAAGATAAATGAGTCCTATTATTGCCTCCATTCCCAGGCAGTCCCCCGAGGCCCCTGTGCAGCTCCAGCGGCTGCGGCAGTGCCGTGGCTGAGCTGCTCAGGGCTCTGCCTGTGCATGCAGGTGGTGCTTGCAGGGGCTCTCAACCTGGTCCTGCTCCCAAAATCTGCTCCCAAAATCTACCCCCGTGCTTTGGGAGAGCGCTGAGGCTGCTACACAGTGTCCTACCAAGAACAAGCCTGATGGAGTTGTCTCCTGGTTTGGGAGATGGCATCTTCTGTGGCTGGACCTTCTGGAGGTGTTTTGTGTGGCACATCCTTCTACTTAGATTTCAGAGCTGGGAGAGCAGAGACAGGCAGTGAAATACCATGTCCTGCTGCGGGTGGACAGCAGCCATCAGAAACATGCCTGGTGCTCTGTTTTAATCTTTCCCCCTGTTATTTGCCTTCATTCCCCCACCTTGCCTTTCTGTTTGCAGGGCAGGGAAGGGCTGTGCCTCGCAAGCATCTTTCTCGCCCACTGGAATAAGGGAGCTGGTAAAACTGGCCCCTCTGCAAGCCACAGCAAAAGGCACGGCAGAGTTTGGGCTTGTTACCACCAGCAGGAGTGGAAAATGGCTTTGGGGTTAACTCAGCCTCACAATGATAATGTTTCACGAATATCTAGTTGTGCCTGGAACTAACGTGAATTCATTTGTGCAGGAGGAGTCCTTTACAGAGGTAGGTGCTGCTTTGGCTTTCCAGAAATAGAGATGCTTTCTGCACAAACGTGGGTGCAGAGATCCTGACTTTCTGATCTCTCCCCAGCCCCAAGAGACCCCCCAACAGGCTGTACAGCAGCAGCCCAGGCTCAGAGCCAGCATCCAATCCAGCTGCCAGCTGGGGGTACAGGGCTCAGCTCCCCATACCAGGGGCTGGCCCCACATCTGGGGGATGCTGAGAGCTCAGAGATGTGATCTGAGTCGTTTAATTCTATTACTCACAAGCTCTGAATGGCTGCTTTAGACACCCTTGACCTCCTGCTGCAGAGCAGATCAAAGCAAATCTCTCTGTAGTGATATACTTTATCTGATTCAAAGGGGAAGCATCCAATGAAGCGCTTGTTTTGAAAACATTATTTTACGTTGTGCCCCATTAAATTGTTGACATGTTGCCCTTTGGCTGTTTGGCATTAGTTATACTCAAACGGTATCTACAGCCTTAATCTAATTTTGCCTTTCCTCATCTTTATTCCTTGATCTTCGTATTACGCTGGTTAACAAATCTGTTCAAGGACGAAATTGTTTCAAGACGGAGTTTGATAAGCTGGTGGAAAGGGCTGCAGAGCCAGGCAGGAATCGTGTCTTGGGTCCCAGCGCTGGAATTCAGAGCGGCCAGAAGGGACCTGGTTTGTTCAAACTTTGCTCCTTCCCTCCATGAATTCCGGCTTGTCCTGGTCACGAGCTGTGCCAGGAGGGGTTCGTGGTTTGTACCATGGATGAATAATTGACTTTTTGGGTGAGTTTTCATGCCCCCTCTCTTTGAGGAGCTGCAGAAGGTGCAGCCAGGGCGGGCACTTGGCAGGCACCGAGCCCTGTGGGCGCAGTGGGACAGTTCTGTCCCCTGTCCCCATGGGTGGCATTACTCCATGGATGGCATTTCTCCATGGGTTGTTGCCTGATTTGCTCTTCTCCACAGCTTGCATTGCAGCCCTGGCTGAATCCCCTGCGCATTTCAACAGATGCCCTGTTGGCTCAGGGGTTTTGGGGGTGCCCTTCACCCCTCCAGAGCCCGCCCAGTCCTGTGCTTCGGTGATATTTTTCTGGGCTGTTTCTGGAGTCATTTCTTCAGCAGGACTGGCCTTCAGCTGCCCTCTTGGTTGGTGTAAATCCATTCGGAAATCAGCAGGGAGAAAGTGGTTCCAGTGGCTTCCAGTCACCGCAGCACCAGTGTGGAGGGAAGGCCTTTCGCTGCCACCACTCCAAGCTGCTCCGTGCTGCTGTGTCCTGTATCAAGTCACATTTATTCTGTGCTCCTTCGTGATAAGCCACAGGATTTGGTGGGGAATTTGGGAAAAGTGAGCCCTGCTGTGATGGAAGTGTGCTGGATGCTCTTGCTCTTTGCTAAGCAAGTCTAGATTGGAACCAGGTGAAAAAACGTGCTCACAAAGCAGCCAGTGAGGGGGGTGGGGGGGTGGAGAGAGGAAAAAAGCTTGATTTTAAAAGTGTTTCATTTTGAAAAGGGGAAGAAAACCTAAACAATCAGTGCTGTTAAAATTTTCCATCACTATCTTTTCGTGCAATATGCATTTTTTTCCCTGTGCTTACCAAAGTCCCAGCCTCCAGCAGCAACACATGGCTCCTGGGAATCAGTTTTCATTAGAGGAGCATGGAAAAGCTCCACAGAAGTGGACCAGAGGTTTACAAAATGGAAACAAGGATTTTCATTAAATCCTTTTCCAAGTTCGTAGTCCTTTCTGGTGGAATTTTAATGGATGCTCTTTGTGCTGGTTCCTGCATGAGCAGAACATGCAGCAACCAAAGAGCTACAACCGATGGTATCTGCACATGGAATTCCCTGAAAGACAACCTGACGACCCTGTCAGTCCCTTTTAGAGCTTCAGACAAGGATCCTAGCAATTTTCCTGGGAGTGAAATATATATTTATACTTTCTGTTGCTACTAAACTGTCATGTGAATAAAAAATAATATCCCCTGACAAGATAAGAAGACTCAAATGTTTTGAAAAATCCTTCAATGATACAAAGAGCTGAACGAAACCCCAACAAACTGGACGTGTTTAGCACCAGCTCACCTCTTTCTGACGTGCAAAGTAGTTAGAAATATAGATGTAATTAAAAGGATTTGCAAAGCTAGCATAACACTACTGGGACTATTTTACATTATTTTTATAATGAACTTTAGTATTTATACAATTTCAGCTAGAATCCAAATAAAAGTTCATGGTTTATCTCTTTTCTGCCTCCAGTACATTGACTTTGGCTAAACAGCTATATTTATCAGTGCAATGCTGGTTATAAAAGTGAAAGAAACAAACTATAAAATGTACAGTGAAGCTGAGTATTTCTTTAGATGAGTAGGTACATGGACAATTTGTAATTCTGGGGGTGGTATCCACCTTTATTGCACACGAACAATGTAATTTACAGTCCTGGTCCAGATTTACAAAGGTTTTGAAGACTCAAAAGCAATAGATACGCATTGATCAGGATTGTAAAATGGTTTGGGTTGGGAGGCACCTTGAAGACCATCTAGTTCCAATCCCCTGCCCTGGGCAGGGATGCCACTCACTGCACCAAAGCTGCTTGGGAAAACCCTTTCCTCCGTGTGTGGAGAGGACAAACAGTGGGAGGTAAGTTTGGACAGATTCTTGGGTGACCTAATGTGAAAGAACAACACGAGGCTGAATATAACTCTGCATTTTAAAGATAAAGTTCTTCATTTGAGGGAAAGGGGAAAATGATGCTGCAGAGGCAGGAATGAAGATCAGCTTCAAAACTAACAAACAAGCAGAAAGACCCCAGAAGAAAAGCGTAAGGAGCCAGATCCCAAAAGGACATGATGCTTTAGGTAGTCTCCAGCTCCACAGGTTTCTCTACACAGTAGAGCACCAGAACACAAAAGGTATCTGGTAAGGATCATTCTTCATTCCTTATAGTCTGCCTGATTCTGGAATGGTCCGTGGCGAATGGTCCATCGCTCTGCTCTCGAGGTGCTGACTCTCCTTGGGGTTGAACATCACGTGCTCTCATCCAGCAGTTCCTCTGGAACTGTGGACCCTCAGGGTCCCCGTTACAGCCTTTCCAGTGCACACACCAGAAGCAGAGCAGAGTCCAAGCTCTTACAGGGCTCTGCGAGCAAACAAACACATGTTTTTTTGGGAAGGAAAAACTAAGGAAAAAATAATTGGGGTAGAGTGCCTGGTTGAGTTACTGTAAATCTTGGGAAGCAGGAGCAGAGGGCAGCTCCTTACATCTGGGTTAAAGCTAATTGATCGCTTTCCCCGAGCACACAGACCTGTCTTTATGCTGAGCCCATAAAGAAAAGTTCCCTGAAAGTCACTGGAGACAAATAATCCTTCAGGAGTCACTGCTGACACGGAATTACATTTTCAGTCATTTTTCAGTTGTATGTGTCTCCATCCTGTCACATTAGTTTGCTAACACTTCCAATGCAACAATGAGACAAACAGAGCATTGTGCTGGTCCAAGCCAAACATTCATCTCTGCTTGGCACCGGTTCAACAGGCCTGTCAAAACTCCTGGTGAGCTGGCCAAAGCTCATTAAGTGGTTGGATGCATATTTAGCATGGAAAAGAGCTTTACCCAGGGCTCGGAGTAATGTGCGGACTGAGCAGGCAGGAAAAAGGAGGGATGGCAGGAAGCAGAGAGCGGGGTGTATTCCTTGTGGATTGTACCTAGCGCTGGAATAAAAGGATAATGTAAACGTCTATTGAGGGAACATATTTCAAGGCAGAACAGAAGTGAATTGCAAAATCCCTGGGCCCAAGGCCAACCTTAAATGTGTCTCAGAAGAGACATCGATGTTATCGCTCCTCAATGTGCACAAACTTACAAGGTTGGTCTCCCTGGAATGGGAGCGGATCTGCTGACCTGAGCTTGTCTTCCAGCCAGAGCTTGGCAGGTTTGGAGTGATTTCACCAGAGGCTTCTCTCGCTCACTGACCTCACTGGAAGTCCATGGAAGGGTCTGATTTTTGGGAGTGCAGCACAAGCCCATCTGAAGCATCCTGAGGTGCTGGCAGGAGGCTGGCTCGGCCCTCAGCAGTCTGACATAGCTGTTACAGCTGGGGAGGCATTCCATCAGCAGGAGAGAGAGATTTCACTGCAGAGCCTCAGTGTTTGGGTTGCCTTCTGGTGTTGAGCTGATGTCAAGTTAAAAACAATCAGGGTACGAATGACACTTCCCAACTCATCCATATTCCCGTGCCTTTGCTTTCTGGACTGCTCAGTTTCAGTACATCTCTGCAGCAATCTTCTCCATCTGCAGGAATGCTGCTGATTTTCACAGGCAAACCGTCAAATATTAAAGAAATGCACCCCCAAACGTGCATACACAAGACAGAAAAAATCCTTTCTTATTTCATGTATCCATGCTTACATAAGTGTCCACATAATTCTGAATTTCCTAAATTCCCGTCCAAAACTCCCAGAACTGTCCCAGTAAGTGTTCACTCCGGAACAAGGAGCGATGAATAAACACAACCGACATGTTGCAGAAAAAAAAAAAAAAAGGAAAAACTTACTACTTATGAAAGGTATTTTTCTGTCTGCACTGAGATGATTCAATATGAAGGCAAATAATTAAGATGCTGGAATTGAGAAATCTTTTAATACAGATGATGAAAGAAGCCATTCATGGGCTAATTAACAGAGTGCTTGAAGCAAATGTTAACAATTAACTGATTGAGTATTTAAAGGTGTGGTTCATTTTAAGCCTAGCACCTCTGTTTGCTTACTTACACAGAGCAAACAATTGCTCTGTTCATTCAGCCTGTCTTCTTCCCACCTCACTCCCCCTTCTTTTTTGCTCTAAATATAAGTTCTTGCAGGCCTTTAGAAGGGGCCCTTTAATTTACAGTGATGCCCATCCCGATCTGTGCCAGAAATTCAGGCTCGGCCGGGGCTGCGGTGTCTGTGCCAGGATGCACCTTTGCCAAGGTGAGCATCTCCTGAGATCTGCCTGGAAGGTGCTGAGAGGTTATTGCTGCTGGGTTTTGGCATAACTGTCAGTCAACTATGAATTGTCCGTGATTGCAAAATGGAAGTTAATTAGGCTTAAAAGTGCACAGAACTACCAGGGCTGATTTAAAGTCTGTGAAAACAGAAGGAGTTCAACGTCCCTTATCTAAGTAAAGAGCTTAATGAGCGTATCTGGGAGCAAGGTAATGTCCTGGATAAATGTGATGACTTCTGGTGGGTGGGTTGACATTCTGGTTGAAACAGAAGATGAGGGGGTCATGTTTCCCTGGATGTTACCAGCCCTTCCCATGGCTGATTCATCCAGGGACAGGGTGAGTAGTCTGAGCTCATTGCTGCAAGTCTGGCTGAGAATGGATATGGGGCTTCACGTGAAGATAAGACTTTTATTCTCCCCATGGAATCACACCAGAATGGAGATGTCCTGGATTTCGCCTTGTTCAACCACCCTTCCAGGCAAAACTTCAATCTCGGAGCAGATAGTTTTCTAATCTTCCTCTTGTAAAGCCCCTTCTCTGCTGAGGGATAAAATCACATCCTGCTCCAGGCTTTGGGGAGTTAGGAGGCTGCAATGCTTCATTTCCACAAACCAGAGACAGGGGAGGTGAGGAAGACATCCAGAGCAGGATTTGCTTTATCTCTCTGGCCTTTGGGTGACTTATTTTCTCTCTGTGGTGAGCATTGTTTCCTTTGCATGTAGTTACCTGACACACTTACCTGGCACCTCATCACTGGTGCCTGGGGCTGCTGCTCTGCTGGGTGTGTTCGGCAAAGGGCACCTTGTGGGCAAGGGGGAAAAACCCCCTCTGAGCCTGGGTTGGGGAAATGCCTTTTGCCCTCTCTTCTCAAGGGCTTATTCTCGAAGGACTCCAGGCTCAACGAGACCATAAAAGCTGCCTGACTTTGTGATTTATGAGATCTTAGAAGCGAGTGGTGCTTATCGGCCACGGAGCGTGGCAAAGGCCCCGTGTCTCAGTGCCGTGCCCGCAGGATGGAGGGTGGCTTGGGAATTCTGCTCTGGGGGTGCCTGGCACTGACGGGGGGGTCCCTGGCACTGATGGGGAGTGCCTGGTGCTGACGGGGTGTGCCTGGCACTGACGGGGGGGGGGCCCTGGCACTGATGGATGGTCCCTGGTGCTGATGGATGGTCCCTGGCCCTGATGGGGGGTGCCTGGCACTGATGGATGGTACCAGGCACTGACAGGGGGTGCCTGGCACTGATGGGGGGGGCCTGGCACTGATGGGGGGTGCCTGGTACTGATGGATAGTACCTGGTACTGACGGGGTGTGCCTGGTATTGAGGGATGGTACCAGGCACTGACAGGGGGTGCCTGGCACTGATGGATGGTACCAGGCACTGACAGGGGGTGCCTGGCACTGACGGATGGTACCTGGCACTGACAGATGATACCTGGCACTGACAGGTGGTACCTGGCACCACTGCTGCCAGTGCATCCATAGGGAAGGATTCCAGAGGTGCCCAGCTCCAGCACGTTGTGCTGCCTTGCTCAGGATGTGCCTCTCAGGAGTATTTTTCTGGGAAAATGTGGCCCTATCACAAAAATCTTAATTCTGGTGTGTTTTAATTTTTCTCCATCTGACAGAATGGCTGAAACACGTCCCTTTCTCAAAGCTGGCCAGAAACTGAGTCAATTAAATTATGGTGGTTTTTTTTTTCCTTAAATCAACATCTTTAAACCAATTTCTTTTCTGAAACTGAGGGTATCTCTGGCACTCCTTTCCAGCATTGGCAGAAGCTGCGGCCCCTGCTCAGTTGCAGCTGGCACAGAGGAATGCAGCCTGTGGGGAGCTGTGTGTGTGTTCCTGCCTGTCCCTGCTCTGGCTCACTCCTCAGGACATCCCTCTGCTCTGGCTGCGTGGCCAGAGGGAGGTGATGTTATTGCTGTGACTCACAGCATTCCCTCTCTGGCTTCCCCAGCCAGGACTGGGTTTCTCAGCCCGTGGGGAGGCAGGAAGGTGTTTGACAGATCTCTACTTTAGATGCCTTTGTGACAAGCCCGTTTTTAGCAGCTCCAGGTCCAAGGTTGCATTTAAAATATTATAAATTATTTTTTCCCCATGGTGTTCAAGCATCTTAATGTGCTATGGAAGAAATGCCTCGTGACTAAATACTGTTCTTCCACAATAGATGCCATAGCGTGGAGCTGCTGGCTCCAGCACAACATCTGTTAAGAATCTAGTGATTACAGCTAATGGGATTTTTCACCTTTAATGAGGTTTTTGTGAACAAATCTGCATAGTTTTGTTTGTGGTCCTCCAGGTGATGAGGGCAAATGTAGCTGCAAGACTCCAATCTCCACTGTACTATTATCCCAAACCACTGTTGAGAAGCTTAATTGTACAAGATGCAAACCAAAATTTCTGTTAAAGCAGCACTTGGGTTTTAAGCAACTTATATTTTGTTATCTTAACTGCAAATCTAAAGGATACCGTAAGGTAAGGTTCCAACTCTGTTTGCTTGATTGCATTGTGTATTTTTTTGTGTGTGATGTGAATCATAATACAGGTTTAAAAAAAACAAAACAAAACCCTGGGTTTAATATTGGGTTGCTTGTAAAAATGCATTCCATGACATGAGCAAGGTGCAGCCTGGCTGGCAGAGGGGACACGAGGCTGGGGGCTGTGGCACTGAGCTCACTGAGCGTCCCTGCGTGGCCCCGTGTGCTAGACCTGACCCCTTTCCATGCCCTGTGCAAGACAGAGCTCCAGCAGCTCATTTGGGAAGCGCCCACTGAACCAGGATGCTCCCTCTTTCCACCAGGTATCCGTGGGCAGACGTTATTTGGCTTTGACTCTTTCTTTTCAACCCTCCACCTGCCTATAAAAATGCATCAGAGTTGGCTGGGTTTGGTAATCCAACCTCTTGCCTTCATTTCACAGCTCTAAAGCAGTAAACCCCTGTCTTGTAACACCACGCTGTGTGGGACAGAAAGTCCTTTCCCCAAAGAACTTCGAGTGTCTCCAAACTAGACTGTTTAATCTGATAGTTCATAGCCAAAGTACAGAGATATTTTTCTATATATGTATGTTTTGGGTTGAGTTTGGCTTTGATGAAAAGTAAAGGAAACCCCAGGTGATGACTAAAGTTAGAGTATCCTTGGGGAGGGAGATGTGGCCCCAGGCAGGTGCAGGGGAGAGCTGGGAGGTGACAAAAGGAGATAAAGTAAGGTGATGTTGGGGACAGTCTGATTGCAGGGGTGCAGTGGACAGATACAGGATAAAACAATGAGATACAAAACAGTGCAGAAGTAAAACTTTGTATCTGGCAATAAGACTTGTATTGGGGAAAGGGAACAGCAATAAAGAGGGTTTTTTAACAGTTACTATGAAACTTAAGTGTTTCTTAAAATATATTACCTCGTCCTTCAAAGAGAGTGACTTAATTTTATTTTTATTTTTTTAATAATGCAATAATCAATAATAGATTAAATCTCCATTCCATTACAAATCCTTTTGCACAGTAACAACAGAGCCAAAATCTCTGGTGGTACATTAGAAAACGTAATTTGAACTCAAACCCGGCTGGAGTGTGCTTTATTCCAGGGCTAGCAAGACTGTCTGCCCAGACCTTTCCCTTTTACAGGCTGTGCTTTTGATGAAGGCCTGTCTGGAAAGCCATAGTCTGGGGGTGTTCCCCAGCCCCCCCGCTAGATTTAGCCCTACAATAAATACTCAAAAACTTCAGTGCCTGTCAATTAATTTTCAAAGTCTCTCCAGCCTCTGAGATGGGCTTTGCTGCCAGCAGGCATGGCTTGGGGTGTTCCAAGGATGCCCTACAGGAGATGGGGGTCAGACTGCTGGTTTGACGTGGGCCACTGCAGAGCTCAGCCTGAGGGGTCCTGGGGGTCCTGTGTGTCTGTCAAATCCAGTGGCTTTCTTCTTCATTACTTTCTTGTCTCCTCCTTCTGCTGCCAAGGAACTGAAGCCACTTCCATGCGCTGAAGCTGCTCCGGCTGCTGCCCTGGGCACCCTGTAGGACCTGAACAGAGGGTTTCTATCCACGCAGGATGGCTCGGAGAGCAGGAATGGTGAAGGAGAGTTCTCTCCTCCCTCAGCACGAGCTCTGTGGGACAGTGAGAGAAAAAAGGTGCTTTCTGCTTTAACTCTGCGAGGCTTTCCTTGGCAATTATCCCAGGGCACCTCATGAGCAAGCCTGCTCGTGTGGAACACGTTATCTCCCCTGGAAGGAGAAAATTCCACTCTCCCGTGATCGTCTGACTCGCAGCTCTCCCGAGTATTAACATTGCCTCTTGAAGAAGTGTCTGTGAAGGAGAATTTAAGCGCAAAAACCGCTGACTTGGCAAACCGCGTAAAACACACGGCGGGGGTGGGTGGGGAGGAGGGAGCACATTTGGGAGCCCCGAGCCCCCGACACACCGTGATGCCAAAGCACACGGCGAGACGTCTCTCCCACTGACATCTTGCAAACGCCAGGTCAGCACGGGCCAGGATGTGGAGGAGCACGGGGCTGATGGAGGCTTGCACGGGGCAGCGTGGCCGGCAGCCGTACGGCCCATGAAAAGGTGCAGGTGGAGGGCAGTGCGAGCAGGTATTCTCCAGCAAAGTCCCTGATAATTTGGGATTTTGCTGCTCAGCCCTCGGAACGGGGATGACTCCCAGGTGTGGGTGACAGGGGCGGTCCGGCCGTGCCAGTCTGGGCCGAGCTGTGTCTGTCCTGTAACCAGGAACCCACAGCAGCTCCACCAAACCTCACCTGGCTCAGCTTCACATCTGCCTCTGGTGACCCTGATGTCTCTTATGAGGGACATCAAATGAGGGTGGATATCCTTCAGCAATGTGTGCACAGTGCCTGGCACGAAGTCCTGAGCATCAGCTGTTCAGCTGAGGGTGTCGCTGTTGTGTTCCTGAGGATGTTGTGCTCTCCTGGATGGAGAACTACATGGATGGATGGAGGTTGAGAAGTCCCGTTAAGTACCAAGTGTTTTATTAATCACAGGAGTAAACTAACACGTAATACCTACTGGTTGGCAGGAAGGCAGGTCACTGCCGCCCAAGTCTGGGGTAATTTTTTCCTCCTTTCTTTTAACCAACTGTGTTGTCCAACAGGATATAAACCAACAGGATATAAAATCCTTTGGGAAAGAACACGTGTGTTTGCGTGTGCACACGTGTGTGTGGACTCCGAGCCTGGGTTCTTTGAAGTGCCTTGTTTGGTGGGTCCCCGTGACGTGTGTGCTGAAGGAGAAGCCGAATTTAACATCTGTCTGGCTGTGACACAGCCTTTCCATGTGAAAGTGCATCTTTCCATGTGAAAGCAGCAAGCAGGGTGGAATTCCAGCCCTCGGTGAAGCTGATGGGAGTTTTGCCACTGACCTTGATGGATCCAGGCTTTCACCCCTGACTATGCAGCAGCTGATCCAGCCCTTTCGCTCATCAATCTCGTGGGAGCACTGCTATAAATTGCTCCTTGAAAGGGAAGAATGGACATGACTTCAAAGTCTCCCCTCGCACTCTTGTCCTGCAGAGGCTGGTCCTGGCCAGGAGCTCTGTTGTGGTTGCTGCCAAAGTGCTCGGTATCAAGTCACAGGGATTTTCATCCCCCAGCAAGGAATGGGGAACTTACGGGGCAGATTTTGTTGCTCATTTGACGGGCTGGTAAATTGAGGCACTGTTCAAAAAAAAAAAAAGGAGGCACTTTATAATTTTTAAGCAGTTGTGAAGTAGCAGGTCTGTCAGAGCAATAGGTCTGTCAGAGCAGTAGGTCTGTGCTCTCTCACACAGGCAGAGGATGCAGCAGGATTTGGAAGGAGCTATGGAGCATCCCCCCAGTTTGCACTGAGTGAGGAGCAACTTGTGGGGTTTTTCAAGAAGCATTTGTTTGTTGGCTCAGTCCAAGCTTTAGTTGTAAAGCGGATGCTGCGTTCAGACACGATGTTTTCTTCACCCTGAGAATTTGTTTGGTATCACTTGGCCAAAGGGAAAACACTGCAGGGCAACTGAGAGTGCAGCTGCCCTGGAGATACTTCAGAGCAAAGGGGATGCAGACCCCATAGGACATCAGCTACCAGGGACAACAGCAGCCCAACCTGCCAGGCAGGGGCTGGCTCTGCAAAGTACCGAATAGACAGTGATTTGCAGAGCTGAGAAAACAAAGGACGGACCCCAGTGACAGCGAAGACGGTTCCCACTTTGCAAAGTTTCCTCCAGCTCTCACAACATCCTCAGGGCTGCTGGAGATTTTTTTCCCCATAGTGAGCCCCCACTGACTTGTGGGCCTCTCGCTGGCAATTTGGGCAGAATCTGCTTTGTTAGATGGCCTCCTGCTGCTCTTTTCTTTCCTTCTCTCCCCACCCTTTTCTCTTTTCTTTAAAAGCTTTATTGCGAAGCAATAAGTCGTTTCCCACCTCCCAGCCTCTCCTTTCTCAGACCCCCTTCTTAGGTCACTGGAGTTTTTTCACCTATATATGCAATTTGACTTAAATAATGTTCACCCTGTTGTCTGTTCTCAGCTAATAAAATAAACAGATTGTTATGAAAGTCAGAAGTTTAAAAAGTTGCGGGTTTGGGTTTCTTTGCTGTATTTTTTGTGTGTGTGTGTGTGTGTGTGCGTGTGCGTGTGTGTGTGAGGGGTTTTGTGCTGCTATGCGTGATGCTGGGAGAGAAGAGGGATGCTCAGGTCCAGGCCGCCCCTCTCAGGACGCAGACAGTGCTTGGACAGAGTTAATTAAAATAACAATCCAACTTTCCCCAGCAGCTGAAATGTCTGGAGGCTCACCATACCCCTGTGGAGGCTCGAGTACTGCCCCTGGGTGAACACAGGAACATTTCCCACCTCCCCAGCCACAAGCCATGGGTGTTCTGCTGCTCGTGTCTCCAAATGCCATCATTTTAGGAGGTGCTGACGGAATAAAAGAGTCCCTTTGACAGCCTGGGGGCCAGAGCAGCAGAGGTGCTCCCTCTGCGACTGTAGGATGCCGGTGGGATGGAGCTGGACTGTCCCTGCTCCCAGGGAATGAGGCAGAGCTGGAGTAGGGCTGTGTAACAAAAAGAAGGCTAAACCTGGTGGGATTTGGGCCCACCTTGATCCCAAGGGCTGCCCTTGGCTGGGTCACAGACCTGGTGCTTGCAGACCATCCAGGGCTGTGTGAGACCCTCGCGCTCATCAAGGTGACCCACCAGTCCCCACGCGGTGGGCAGGGAAGAGCCTTGCTGTAAGAAGGCTTTGTGTTCATTTCTGTTCAATAAATGGGCCACTGGAGTAAAAGAATGCGAGAGCAGTTTTGCGGAGCAAAACAGTGACACGAGGTCCAGGACAAAAGCCCTGAGAGCTTCACTTCCCTCTGCCCAGGGTAACGACTGCCATTATAAATAATTTGCTCCTTTCATTAAAGCTCCAGTAAAAAGAAAATTGGCTTCAAAATTTCAGATGTAAAGTACTAAATTGGAGGAGAGGTTAGCTGGAGGAAGGTTAGCTTTTCCAAAGGACCCTCTTTGGGCAGCCTTTCAGATGTCATTAGCTGTCATCTTCGGGGAAGAGCTCACCTAGGGCCTGTCTGATCAAAGCTCTGAATTGTGTCATTTAGGACAAAACAGGACAAGCCTCCAGAATTGGGGGGAAAGAATTAAAACAGGCATTGCAGTTTCCACCCGTCCCTCTTCCCAGCTCAGAAAGGCTGTCAGCAGATCAGGGGCACTGTTATTATTCCACCCATGGTGAGGTCCCGTTGCAGGCACAGGAATGATGCTCCAGTCTCCCTGTGTTTTGCAGGCAGAGCTTTGGTATCAACTTTGTATGCTCTTATGTAGATATTGATCTTTTTGGTGGGCTAATTCAGCATGTTTTCCATTTTTTTATCCTTTAAAAGCTGTTCTCTGTGTCAGTCCAAGGGGCACTCCTGCTGCCACGGACAGCACAGAGAACCTGCGCTGCAGGACACAAGCCTCTCCTGGGAAATCTCTGCTGGCTTCAGATACACCTCAATTTATTTGGTAAAGGCCAAACTGTAAACAACCTAATCTCCCCCTCGGGCCTCAAAAGTCTTTCTAATTATTAGCACCAGAAGGAAGCTGAGTGAGATTCCTTCTCCACCGAGCTGGAGGGATTACAGCTACTTCCAGGCCTCTCTGTAATTTTTTTAACAGTGCTATGTTTGGGTCTATTCTAGTAACCATTCCACTTCTAGGTCTTTGCTGGGTGCTTGTAATTTGCTGGGTCCTTGAGCACTACAGGCTTATTTTGATGCTCTGTGGAGCCATGTCCTGGACCAGGGTTTTGTGATTTACCACTTTCATTGCAGCCCAGGGAATACAAAGGATGCAAAGAAGTATCTGGAGAAACACTGGGGTTTTTTGTGCCCTCCTATTTCTCTTGTTCATTCCTCATAGGTAAAGAGTTCTCTTTCTTCCCAGCCTCTTTTTATCTCAGAGGCTGTAATATTCACAACTGAAAAAAAAAAAAAAAGAAAAGAAAAAGGAAAGTGTAAAGTGGTAAATCTCCAAAGTCTGGAGACCACAGAGCTTCTGAACAAGAAGGAGCTGCATGAAGGTAATTGCAGGGGGATAAAGGATGTCTGTGTCCTCATCGCAGGACATGGTTATCAGGTACACGCTTTCTGTATTTTATGACACTTGAAGATATTCACAGTGTGTTTTGTCAGTCATCTGGAGCTGCAGGGTATGTAAAAACCAGTTGTGTGTATTTAGGGAATTCAGTTATCTGGACCCACAGATCTGTATTTTTTCTCCAATATGAAAGGCAGAAGGTGTGTTTCCCCTCGTATACCTGCAGCTGGGTCTTTTGTTGGCTCTTGTGTCTCCAAAGCTGCCAGCTAGTTTTAAAACGAGCATTGGATTTGCATTCCACATGGCCAATGTGGCTTTTAAAATGTGACTGTGGCAAATCAGAGGGTCTCGAGCAACCATTCTGCTCAGGTAAGGACAGTCTTACCCCGTGCTGCGCAAAATATTCCTTCCTCATCCCATATTTGCACTCCTCCCTCCCTCCCTCCATTCCCTCTTTCTCAGCTGCCTGAGAGAGTTCCTGCTCTTTTTTACCCTTTTTCTCCCTCTCATTTTCCCTCCTTCCCTTTGGACCACTTTGGGTTCCTTCCGCAATCCCTTTTTTTGGAGGGGGGTCCCTGGCGCCGTGGGTTTCACAGCAGTGCAGTGCTTTGATCCCCAGGGATCTCCTCGCAGGCTCTCGGCCACCCCCTGCTCCCATTGAGCACCAGTGAGAGGGAATGTCTCCAGGCGCCAGCCAGCCCCCTGGGCTGCTGCTGGCAGGGCCCAGGGCCAGCTCCTCGTGCCAGCCCTGGCTCTGCCTGCTCCAGCACTGCTGCCTGCAGGGCTGGGGGGGCTCCAAGCTGCTGGAGGCAGAAACATCCCTGTATTTTGGAGGTCTGAGGCTCCGGCGCTCAGGGGGTGAAGGGAACAGCCTGGACTCTGGGCAGGGAGGGCAAGTTCCAGGAGCATCACAGCAGGGAAGGAGCCACCAGAGCTGTCCTTATCCCCAGGCTGGATGGTGACTTTTAGCCAAACCCTTTTCTAATGGAGAAGGAGAAAAGCATTTAGGACTTAATGAAACTTTCCTTATTTTAAATGTCCGTTTTAATCTGAAAGCCCCACTCCAGATCTCCTCTGTTTAATACACAAGCAGATTTCCTCTCCCCACCCCTTTCCAATACAGAGTTCAGCCTCCAAAGAGGGAGGTTGACAGAAGTCCATGTGTTTCCTGGAAAGGACTAAGGAAACTGTACCCCTTCACAGAGAAGTTTTGGGGGACAGGAGATGAAATGAGGAGCCCTGGAATGTCCCTTTACCTCCCCCCCAAGGAAGACCCCCACACTTGTTCACTTGGGCTGCTGTGACCAGGGACCAATGCCCATCTTAGACAGCAGCTTTCTTCCTCCATGGCAGAAGGTTGAGGACGTGTGACTATTGTCACCATCCCCACAGTGAGTCGAGGAGTCCTTGGGCAGCATGTGCTTTGGAACACTTTTGGAAGGACTTGAAAGGTGATGGTTTGCACTGCATTTGCATTCTGGTGTTTGAATTCTTTGTTGTTCACCTGAAGAAAGGACAGATGTAGTTTTTCCTCCCGTAGCTTTTAGTTTGGAAAGATTTTGTTCAGCTTTTCCCTAAAGCATTGGAGACTGACAGTAGCTAAAAACCGGTGCTGGGCAGTGAGTGTGCTCCTGATCCATGAACATTTCTCCTGTGCCTCCCTGGTGCTCTGCTCAGGGGCTCATAGGCAGATTTGGAAGCTTGTGACACCTTTTTTTCCTTTTCCCCCAAAGTGAGCTGTCTGGGCAGCATTTTCCATCTTCTCTAGGGTTTGCTGTGGTCTGTACTGTTCCTTAGCACCACCTGAGAGGGTGAGGGCACTGCCAGCAGTCTCCATCTCATCTCTTTCTGGTGGTCTTTTAGTATTTAATTACTTTATTTGTGGTCTTTCCTAGATCAACTGTTTGCTGGATGTTGTCAGAGGTGGTGGATGCTCCTTTAAACACCCCAGTCCCAGCACTCTCCTGGTTAGACTCAAGGCCAGGTTGCTGCTCACTCCTGCCTCTGCCTGAAGGGATCACTCTGGAGAATATGGATCCTTCCCAGGTAACTCCTGTGCCTTCAGGAGACTCTTTTGTCTGGAGCTGCTGGAAATCAAGTATGTAACTTATTTCAGTGTTGTTTCCAAAGGCTGCTGGAATGCAAGAGGCTTCCAGAGTATTTTAATAAATATAACAATGTAAAACAAGTGCAGACGTGCTGGCTCCTGCCAACTCTCCTTCCTTTCCCATTCAGGGTGTGCGTTAAGTTACCTTTTTTCTTAAAGCACCAGCTGAGGAAAGAAGAGAGTGTGGGAGAAAACCCATCGCTGCCCTGCTCCTCGTTCCCCCCCAGCCTCTCCGGATAGCCCGTCCCACGCCGCCCCGTCCCCCTCTCCGAGCAACCCACCAAGTTTTCCCACAGGAAGAGCCTTTGGCATTAGAAAGCCGAGATTTTTTTATGCGGAGCGTGTTTGTTTCTCTGATCGGGCAGGACTATAATGGGCGAGTCAATCACTTGTCAGAGAGGGCTCATTAGCGCGGCCGGAGGGCAGGCGGGCTGAGTGGCACGGGCAGCTCGCCCTCTTCGCCCCCGCACCGCTCCATTCTCGTTCCCAGCGCCGACGGGCGATCCGGGGCACGCCGGGTGGAGGGTACCCCGGCAGCGCTGCGGGGATGCGGGATGGGGGATGGAGGGTGCAGGATGGAGGGTGCGGGATGGAGGATGGAGGGTGCAGGATGGAGGATGCGGGATGGAGGATGGAGGGTGCAGGATGCAGGATACGGGATGAAGGATGTGGGATGGAGGATGCAGGACGTGGGATGGAGGGTGCGGGATGGAGGATGGATGGTGCAGGATGGAGGGTGCGGGATGGAGGGGGATGCAGGATGCGGGATGGAGGACGGCGGATGGAGGATGCAGGACACGGGATGGATGATGCTCAGCCGCGCACCCGCGCGGGTACCAGTGTCTGCCCCGTGTGCCACGCGCGGTGCCCGAGGGCAGGGCTGCGGAGCGCATCCCACACCCCTCCCGCTTGCACATCCGCTCCTCCCCGTTCCCGCTCCGCTTCCGCACCCGCCACGAGGCTCAGCGCTCTGCCCGCCTCCTGGAATCGCTGCGAAATGAGGGCGACGCTAATTAGTGCAATTAATCCTCTGCTCTTCCCCCGATGGAAGAGGAAGGCGGCGGCCGTCCCGCTGCAGCCGGGCGCGGCTTTGCCCGGGGCTGCCCGGCTGGGCGCTGGCACCTCCCCGTGCCCGCCGAGCCGACCTGGGGTTAATTGAGAGCAGGGATCTGAACCCATTTCGCGAAGATGAATTTGTCGCCCGTGTCCCTCCCGGCCGTGGGGTTACGGCTTCCTCGCCTTGCTGGTGTCCCGCCAGCTCCAGGAGGCCATCCGAGGGCTCTCTCGCCTGGAAACAGGAGGAGGCAGCAGGAGCATCCCCAAGCCAGAAGCTAATCCCGCTCCACGCGACCGAAAACGTCTGCTTTGTAGGCGCAGCAACGAGCTTCCCCCCAGCATTCCTGACTTAATCCTGCCCGGAGCTGCTTCAGCCCAGCCTCGCCTCCTCGGTATCTCCAGGCAGGGAAACTCAGCCATTTTGACATTTCTGGCTGCCAATCCTGCCCTCAGCAAACACACTTGATGCTGATACGAGGTCTCTTGGCTGCCTGTGCCCGTCCCCATCTGTCGCCGTGGCACCGTGCCCGCGGGCAAGATGCTCTGCTGCCTTTGCCGCCGTGTAGGTGCCAAGCGGGCCAGATGTTTTCAGCAGGAAAGTGAAATGGGAGACAGGGCCCTTTTTGAAAAGTCCCGGCTCTCCTGGCAGCGCTGTGGGGCAGAGGAAGGGAATGGTGGCTCCTTGCCCAGCCCTGCTGCCCCCAGTCCCTTGAGGGTGTTTGCTGGGCCAGGGCCACACCTGCTGCCTGCGCGGGGACCGTCACAAGCTGCCTTCAGCTACCTGAGGTCCCCATCATGCCCTGCCAGGCTGCCCTCGGGCACAGCCTGGAGGAACAGCTGGCACCGGTGCCGGTACTGGTGCCAGTGGAGGTGCAGGTGCTGGTGTGGGGCTGTGCCAACGCTGAGGAGTTCGTGAGGATCCTCCCAGCTGGGTTTTGCATTTCGGCACCTCTCCACCGCCTGTGAGTCAGCACTGGCTCAGCCCTCAGACGAGTCCCAGGAGAGACAGTAAATAAGATGTTATTTTCCTCTCCGGCTGAGCGGTAATTTTCTGCCAGCCCACAGGAGCGGGGAATTGCAGCCCCTAATCCCAGCCCTTTATCCCCTTGGCAGTGCTGGCGAGCCCCAGGAGAGCCAGGCAGGAGGGCAGGGGCGGGCAGGGCAGAGCCAGAGAGATGGCACAGACCGCAGAGCAGGGAAAGGAGGATGCTCCGTCCACATCTGGAGGCTCCTCTAAGCAGATGGGCTGCCCCCAGCTGCACCTTTTGGGGCAAAGCGCTGCGCCCCATCGCCTCCAGTGTGGGCAGCAGCCTTCCCAAAACCAGGGAAGAAAGGAGTGGGAGTGCCCAGCTCTCTGAAGAACTTGAAGTTTTCCAAGCAAGGGGAAAAAAAAAAAACCCCAACATCGGTAGCAGTTGTGTTCCAGGAAACAACTCGTTGGTATCTGTTCTCACCAGTGAGAGAAAAATCAACCCTATAGGATTACAGCCTGCTTAAATCCATGAATAAAGGATGTTTGAAGTTCCTCTCTATTAACAAAACCCCTGGAGTTTTTTTCTTGCTATCGTTGTCAGGGAAATGTTGAGGTTGGAGATATCCTCCCCGTGCGTGTGCTGGCTCTCCTGTCGGATGGGAGAGCTGGAAGAAATGTGTGCGGGGCAGCTTTTTCCCAGTGCTGAGACCTTGGAGTGAGACAAATCCCAGGTAATCTGAAGTGGCCATCTACAGCAGTGCCACTTGGCTGAAGAAGAAACGTGATTCTTCAGGGTTACTACTTACAAAACAGAAAAATTGCATTTAAAACACAAAGCAAGTAAAAAGTTTGATCAACTCTTTCAAAAATCTCTTGGTTCTATATTTATTGTTCTGATTGACTGAAAAACAGAGCTGCATTTGTGTTATTCTAATTAAGCAGCTCAGTGCTTCTGCAGTGTCGTAGCGAGCCTCTTGTCATGCAGTCGAACTCTGGAAAATAGTTTGAAGGCTCCTGAGACCAAAATGTGTATTTTTATTGCTTTTGGCTGATGATGTTTGTGGAAGTTGGAGCAATGACCTGATAATTTGCCAATCACCATGAAACATGTGCTGTTAAACTTCTCTCCTGGGTGACCCATGTGAAACCTCGGCTGCTTTAGATGCATTATGAAATACAACTGAGCTTTTTTAATTTATGAGGAGTTGTGATAGACCTGGGAAGCTGATGCTGCTGGCTTTCAAAGAGATGAATCTGTCTTTTTTCAGTGCAGAAAATTGAACTCCTTGCTCTTTGTGTTAGCTAGTGCCTGTGAGGACTAAGCCAATTGGCTGAGCCAACTCCAGAGCTTGCAGCGTTTGTTTGTTTTAAAGTAGTGCTGGCCAGAAAACAAAGTTCCTGTAATACTACTGTAGTGAGGCCTTGGGTTTCCTTACCTTTAATTATGAAACCTTGGTATTTTTTTTTTTCTGGAATTAAAAACTGTTGAGAGACAGAAATTCATCTACTGTGGACAACAAACGCCTACAGAAGAGCCACCGCCTGCTACTGCTGCTGGAGATCCTCATCAGAAATCCTGTTCGTCAAACCTGACGTGGTTCCCCAAAAATAAGCTGGTTTCAGTGGATCGGTGCACTTCTTTTTCCCCATTTAAATCCAGCATGCAGGAGGAATCCGAGAGGTTTCTGACCTGCCTGAAGTAGCGAAGGACAAGCCCTTGTGAAGCCTGTTCCTGGTGCAGGAAGGCTGGAGTGAGGTTAAAGGCAAGTAAAAGACTCCTCTTGGCAAAATTACTTTAAGACTTGCGGTGTATTTAATGAGATTAAAGTTCCCTACTTGCTCTCTCTTGCTTTCTTCGTGTTGTATTTCATTTCCACTTGAACTCCCCTCCCAAGCCGCCGGAGTCACTGGGGATGCTCGTGGGAGCCCTGGCAGGCTGCAGAGGTGGCTATGCCCCTGCAGCACCCACGGGTGACTGTGTGGGACCCCAGGGAGTCTGCAGGGGTGTCACTCAGTGTGGTGGAGCCTCCTTGTCCCCGCGGGACTTTGTGGTGCCCCAGGGGCGCAGAGCACCCCGGGAGGGGAGCAGGGCTTTGGCCACAGCCCCAGGAGGAGGCTTGGGAGCCCTTCAGCACTTGTGATTGTACTCCTGCCTGTGGAAAGTTTTGTCAGGAGTCAGTACTTTGGAGCAGAGGGAATCATTTGTGATTATTCTTTCTCCCCACCACTTGGTCCCCAGTCCCTCCCCACCTCGCTCCTCCACTGAGATGCTGTGACGGAGCTGCCAATCCATTTCTGGGACCTTTCCTGTGCCTTCCAGCGTGCCTGGGGAAAGGTCTCTGACAGCAGAGACACTGTCCGTGTTTCCACCCTGCCCGCTGTGGATGCCCAGGGAGGTGGCCATGGAGGACTCACCCTGCAGGGCCATGCCAGGGCTGGGGAGCAGCTGTGCCCCAGAGCCTGTGCCAGCAGCCCCGGAGCAGAGGATAAAGGGGCAGCATCCTCACTGGAGGGGATTTGCTTCATGAGGCAAATGAAAGACAGAGGGCAATGATGGAGATAGCAGTTGAACCCCCATCCCTTTTGCCAAGGAGCAGACGGGGCTTCTGGGCTCTTCCCACCTCCCTTCTGCCAAGGGCTGCTCTTGGATGAGACTTCCCAGTCTGCTTTTCCCCACTGCCCTCCCAGCTCTCCAAAGCAGGAGAGACCTTGCTCCAGTGCCCTGCCAAGCTGCCTGCCCTCTGCCCAGCCCACCCACCATTGCAGCACTCAGGCAGCACCCACCTGGGGGTCCCCCCACCCGCCAGCCCTGCGGGGTCACCCCGGCTGGCCGGTCCCTGAACCACAAGGACAGTGGGCTCTGCACAGCACCCAGCGCTGTGAGGATCGAGCCCCTGGCATGTCAGATCCTCGGGAGCGGCTGGAAAAACCCTAATGCAGCCCTGCAGTGCCTGCCAGGTACCCTGCCCTGCCCTGCCAGGTACCCTGCCCTGTCTGCCGGGTACCCTGCCCTGCCCTGCCAGGTACCCTGCCCTGCCCTGCCCTGCCAGGTACCCTGCCCTGCCCTGCCAGGTACCCTGCCCTGCCCTGGCTGCCTGGCAGTGCAGGCACTGCGGGGTCCCTGCGGGCAGACGGGCGGTGCCATCTCTGGCTTCAGACCTGAGGGCACCTGGGAGTGCCAGAGCTGCCCCCTGAGCAGCCCCTCTGCTCAGGCATCCCCCTGCCCAGGGATGCTCTCCCTGCATCCCAGTTGCCTCTGGCGCCACCACTGAAGGGTATTTTTAACATCACCTTGGTAAGACGTAAAGGCTCGAAGTCTGTTGGCAGACAGAGAGCTATTCTTCTCATTCTGATGAAGAAACTATTTCCTTGTACATCTGGTTCATATTTTTCTTTAGTTTTCTGCCAGAAACAATTCTGAAAACAAAACGCAGAGCCGAGTGGAGCGAATGTATACATTCCTGAAAGATTCCTTCACCGCTCCTCTCAGACCCAAACCTACCAGTCCTCTTTACAAACCTTCCTTTTTTCCCCTTTTCCATTTTTCATTTCTTTTTAATTAGTTTTCTTTTCAAAATGTGAAAACATATGGCCTGATTAGCTCTGGAACACTGCTGCCTGCATCGTATAAAATGATCTACATTTAGAAAATAATTACAGCGAATAGGAGGAGAAAATACTTCATCACAGAATTTTTTTTAATTTTCTTTTCTTTTTCTAATTGTTTAAGCCTATTATCTCTCCAGTCAGATTTGTCTGGAAAGCCTTATTAATGACTGTGTGACACGAGCCTCACGCTGGGGCCTTGTGGCTCAGAGATGTTGTATTTTTCTTCAAAATCCAGGTTTCAGCCTGGAAAAGGGGAAGAGGCAGCGAGTGGTGTTTGAGGCCACGCTGAGCTGCACTCATCCTGCTTTGGTCCACTGCCACGAGCATACATGGGCAAAGGGCCGGGGGGGGGCTTCGCTGGGTAGGACAGGGAAAAAACAGCAAAAAAGGGGGGAAAAAAGGGATAGTGCTGTCCCAGATGCAGCATGCTGAAGGTGATTGGGAGGGAGGGTCTGGGGAGGTCACGGGTGGGTGCGCCGGGGGCTGCCCGCACCGCCTGGCAGATGGATGGCACCCACGGTGTTGGCATGGCACCACTGTGCTACCCCGGCACCCACCCGCCGCCGAGGGAGCGCGGCCGCTGAAAGCCGGCGCCTTGACCTACCTGGGAGCAGAGGAGACGAGTCAAGAGGGAAATGGGTGGCCCCAAATTACTGCTGTTCCGCGTGGGGAGAGTGCAGTGGCTGTGTGACAGTCACCCCCTGCTCCCTCCCCGGGGCACCCGAGGGGTGCCTGGGCTGGAAGACCACCCGTTTTGCAGGTGATGCTGTGGAAACGTTTGCGAACAATTTATTGAGAGAGGTTTGTAGGACTGCCTTTACCTCCCCCACGAGCATCTCCAGGTTTTCGTTTCGGGCTTAGTGGGGCTGAGGTTCCAGGTGAGAACAGCGGGGGTGAGTGGTGGTGGTGGCTGGAAGGCAACCTGCAAACCACCCAGTACATCTTGACTTGCCTTTAAGCTGCTATGGATGTTTTTTTAAATGCCTGTGGAAGTGCAGGTAGTCCTGTTTGCAGCAGAAATGCGGGGACACTGCTTGGCCACTGCATCAGATGCTGTGCAGAGCGGTGAGAGGAGGGATGCGGTTCCTGGCAGGGTTATGAACCAGAGCCTGCTCCTTCCCTGCAGGGAGTTTCTTGCTTTCACTCCAGTAATTGCTGCATGCTTGGAAACGCTCCTGCTAAAAGACCGAAATGACTGATTACAAAAATTGGAAAGGATTAAAATCTCTAAAACAATGCAAAGGGAAGAAAATAGATGAACTGGCGAGGGAATGGGCTTATCGCTTCTTGAGCAAACAAACAAGTGAAAGCTAATTTTCTGAGCCAGCAAATGAATGATTAATGAACCAACTCACGATTAACCCTTCATCATGAGCTCACCTCCTCGGGTGACTGCTCTGCACAGCTATCTCTCAGTTTTGCACTGGAATAAAGACACACTTTGAGGGTCATAAATCTGTTGTCCAGGTTGTATTTCAAAGGGTTTTGACACGGGAGGTATGTCTGGGGAAGGAAGAGAACATGGTTTGAAGATGTTCCAGGTGTACAGTGTTTTGGATGTGGTGGTGTTTCAAGAGCCACCTGTTTGTGTGTGTTTCCCAGCATGGCAATAAACGAAACCTCTTGACATGGGCACAACATATTTTGAAATATGAACTTGTCTTTTTATCGCATTTTGTTAAATGATTAATTTGCCTCATATTAACTTAAAATGAGCTCATTAAAAGATTTCTTTTTTCTTTGAAAGCACTGCTCATTATATTATCATTTTAAGTAATTAAATCAGAATAAATGGCTCTGTGAAGCTATTTTAATGTAACATCTAATTATATCTGACCTAGACACTGAACTATAATCATTAACTACATGAACTGTGTAATGTTCTGCAGGCTCTTTAATAATTTATCCAGGCTGAATTCAGCTGTGTGGAGTTGTAAGCAGAGGCAGTTAGATGCTATGCACCTGTGGTGATGTGGGACAGCTGATGGCAGTTTGCTTCTCGGGCTCTTTTCATCCTTGCCTGGGCTCTGGGAAGCTTTCCCTGGGGAGCTGTGTTGGTCACAGGCTCGGTTTGACCTGCCTGGGGTTGCTTCTCCTTTATTGTGGGCCCGTTGTCTTGGGCACATGAGTGGTTTGATGTTTTCCTCAGCAGGATACTCGTGTCAAGGTAATGTACTTATACAATATATTTAAACTGTGTTAAACTGTGCCTTAGACATTTTTACTCGTTTATGAGTGGCCAGCCTCAGTTACAAGAAGTTTTGGCTTTGCTGTGTCTTCTGTGGAGGCTTGGTCTGTGTTCCCATTTCAAACAATTTCTTCCGATGTACTTGTGTGCATCTTACAGGCTCTTATTCCTTGAAAGACTCACTCAGGTTAGATTTAATCCTGAAATACATTTGTCTGTGGAAAGAAAAACTGGCCTGTGGGAGTTTTAACCTTTGCCTAAGTCAAAGGAAAAAGAGAGGGGCTGGATGCTGCCATTGCAAGGGCTGCTCCATCCATCCTCCCTGCAATGCCATGGGCTGGATGCCTCGTGGCGCGGGAACAGATGTGCCATGTTGTAGCACATCCAAAAATTGCTGGTGCCACCTATTGGTGGAAAACTGCAGATTAAAAGGTGATTAATGTGCGTTATTATGCCCTCTGCTTATCTTTCCCCAGCTGACGGGTGGGTCGAACCAGTTGGTTTTAACATCAGTCACCGTTGGCAAACACTGTTGGCGTCCCTCGTGGCTCTCGGGTGTGATTTGCAAGCAGGAGGGTTTGCTGTGGGCAGGCAGCTCCCTGGGGACACTTGGAGCCCCAGGGATGCACCCGTGGGGAGGGCAGGCAGGCAGACCCCCTCGCAGAGGGCAGGCTGCAAGGCCAGGTGCCTGTAAACGATGCTCCTGCCCCGGTCAATAAACCCTTTGGGCTCAGGATAAGTGTTGGGGATTCCCACAGCCGTGGTTGGGGTGAGGAGGCAGACGTGGTGTGGTCCCCATGGGTGGGGATGCAACGCTGCTTTGGGGGCCTCACGCCGTGCACAGGGATGGGTAATCCCACCAACCAAAGGAGATATGGATACGGATACAAAGGCTCTGCCACGTGGATTTTTCCAGCCTCGTGGGGTTCTCCAGCCTTGCGAAGGAGGTGAGGGAAAGCTGAACCCCTGCCTGGAGCCCTGCTTCCTCCTGCCTTGTGGCAGGAGACCTTTAGCCAAGCCCTGATAGCCACAAAAAGCCCTGCTGGCCTCCTGCCTGGTGTGCTTAACCAGTTATATAGCTGTCATATGGAACAGCCCTATATTAGCATCAGGTTTAATTCTCCCAGGAAACATCCAGCCACAGCACTGACATCATGGACTAAAGGCTCCAAAGGTTCACTTGCTTAAGTGGCTATTTGTAACAGAGTCTTTTAATAAAATCTCATTAAAGGAGAACTCCTGCCTGAGCCTGGTTCCTGAGGTTGCTGGAACAGAGCACCAAGGCCAGCCTTGATCTGCTGCAGGGGGAAGGGGAGACTAAAGGGGGGCCCTGCAAGGACCTGGTGAGGGCTGGAGGGAACTGCCTGGTGCTTGCTTGTGCTGCTCCTGCCCAACCCCAGAGGAGTAAAAATGCCTCACAGGCTGTAGAGCAAAAGATGAGCAGTGAAGAGGGAAAGGGAGAGAGAAACTCTTGGCTTTTGCATGAGGACCATCCCAGCCAGGAGAGACTGGTGGGAGACAAGAATGGCTCAGGCTTGTCTCCACTTCTCCCTCCCCAGCATGAGCTCAGAAATGCTGATTATTTCAGCCCCTAAGTAAGGGGTAGAGGATGCAGGCTGCTCCTGAGTCAGGACACTGAGATTGGTGCGCAGAATCTCCCAGGAATGTCTTTGTTTCCTGTTGCAGTTTGGCTGAACCTTTTTTCACTGTATGCTTGAAGAATAATCTGAATTCCAGGGAAGAGTTTTCTAAACACTTGTCTCCTCTATAATTTTTCTGTCATGTCATACAGAGAGGCTGCTTGAAAGACTTCAGGAAAGAAATTATTCCCTACTTCAATCCTAGGGATTTTTAATTTTTTTTTCTTTTTAAATACCTAAAAAATTACTCTTTGATGTGAAAATTATATGCACTTAGAGATATGCTAATATGAAAATAATTGGAGAAATGTTGAACATGGGGAACAGCTCATTTCCAGGCACTTTCCTTCACCACCTGCATTTCTGACAACCTCAGTTCCATCCTTCTGTACACAGGTCTCTCCTAAAACCCTGTTATCTACATTGTAAAAGCTGCTCCTTTTTAAAAATGGGTTCGAAAGCAGATCCTTTGGGTTTTCATTGGGGGGATTTTCAAAAATTCTTTTTCAAATGAGGGATTTTACACCCATTCTGCGCTTTTGTCAGAAGGGTGGTGGGGAGGTTCCCACTCAGGAGATGCTTAAGGAGTAGCAGTGTTTTCCCAGGGCTGTGCACCAATCCCAAACCTATCCCCATGGGGCAGAGTTAAATCTTCTCAGCAGGTCTTCCTGATCCTTAGTGTGCCAGAAGTGGTTCCCAGCCTCCCTGCTTTAGGCATGGATTGGAAACTTGCTGAATGAACCCTGCCTGTGCTGGCCACTGACTTTGAGGGGATGTTCTGGTGTCTGTTTACTTTCAGAGATGTCTTGCCTGTAGTTCTTTACACATGGGAAATGAGATAAGCCAGGGGAAAAAAGGGATGGTTGTATAGTAGCAGCAGGATTGTATCTTCATGTTTTCTTTCCTTGCTGTCTTCAAAAAACAGAATTTAGAGTCAACAAAGACAAAGCTGGTATCATCAGAGCTAAGGATGATTTTGTTTATAGTGGATGCCCTGCTGTGTGCCGGGTGTGCTGCTGGAGATAGGAAAAGCTCTTAGAGAGCCTGAGAAGCAGGAGGTGTGTCCTGTCTGTGAAGCTCCCAAGCGCTAAGGTTTGACGTGCCTCTGCTGTCACGTTCTGTCCCTTTAGTGTCCTGAGTGTCATTAGTGCCTTGCTGCTGCAGTCCTGGTGGTGCTGCTGTGGATGTCAGGGCAGCAGCTCCGTGTGCAGTGGGGCGATGCTCAGTGCCACTAACACAGAAATTACAGCAACTGCGGGTTTTTTCAGAGACCAACGCGGCGGTAAATGTAAAACTTGCAGGGAGCAGCTTCTGCCTGTGCTCACAGTCTGAAACGGGCAGGGAAGGCATCCTTTCACTGATTAGCTCTAATTCCCCCAGTGGGGAATAGCCTGACTTACTTTATTAGTGGTTTTCCAGGTGGAATTCTTGGTAGATAATGCCTTTGAGCTGCTGGCACAAGGCAGTCTGACCTCGTGTTGTCATCCCTCAATGTGCTTTCCTGGTGTGCCCCTTTCCTGGCTTGCCCCAAGGGGAGCCTTCCTGCACCCTCATATCTTTCCCAGATGCCCTTCCTGTGTGGAGGTGGTGACCAGCAGCCTTCAGTACATCCCAGTTTCCTGGAAATCCTTGTCCCTGTGTTGTCTTTCCCTGGCTGTTGGAGTCTGGGGGAAGGGGGAAATGCTCCTCTCGTGTCTTCCTTTTCCTGCTTGCTCCTCCAAATGACCATCTTTTAAACCATAGGTAGTCATTCCAGGGGAAAAAGAAAAAAAAAACACCCGCCACTTCAAAACAAGCCTGATATATTGAGTTTCCAGCTGTTTTACAGGGCTGCTCCAAATCCATTGGTCGCATTAATTAAAACAACTTTGATTTCAGTGGTCCCCAGAGCTGATACCCAGAGTTGCAAATGCCGTGTTGTATCTGTTGCCTTTACTCCTGTATTCTTTGGTTCTGTGTTTTTTTCTGATTGAAAGAGGCATTAAAGACCTCTGTGAAATGTAAAGTGTGCATCACAAGAGGCGCAGTACGTTTGACACCTAAGGGAGTCTGAACATCTGAGTGCACGCGCGCCCATCACATCTGTTCCAAGGAAAACTGCTGCCGAAGGCTGCAGGGCTGGTGACCAGTGTGTTGCATTACACGCTCATCCAAGTCCAGCAAAAGCTGAAATCTGGTATTTTGGGGTGGAGACACTCTTCACGCCTGGTTTCCTTTGGCAACTTGCTCCGTGCTCGTTTGGTTTCTGGCAGGAGCACAGTGGGCTCTCTGTTTGCTCAGCCCCTGGTCCTGCGGCGCGGTTCAGATCCCCAGCCTGCAGCTTGGGCTTTGGTTTGCATCAGCATTAAATGGATCATTTGATGTGAGACTTGCATCTGGATTTGAGGGCTTGGGTACAGGCAAAAAAATTCTGCTTTCAGTCCTAAATTCAAGTCACTCGAAGGCACATGGGCAACTTTTTGACCTTGCCCACGGGCAGAGGCAGAAGCACAAGTGAAATTTCCCTGCTAGCAAGGCCAACTTTGTGCGGGCTGGGCTTCTTTGGGGGCTAAATAACATCCCAAATATTTTATATTTATATTATACATAAATAAATAAAGACATGATATATTTATACATATATAAGGCGCTGGAAAAACCCTATCTATGAAGCCTTATGTTAACTAAATCAGTTGTAACAAGCTCTGACTTTCCCATAAATGTGCCAAACTATGAAGCATCTTGCATAAGACTGCACAACTACTTTTGAAAGTTTAGTGTTAGCAGTCCTGTGTCAGCAGTGTTGATCCCAGAATGCTCAGGTTTCACCTGGGAATGGAGATATTCTGGCTCTAGGGAGCCTGCTAGAGGAAAGATATTCGAAATGTTGAAGATGTGTGTGTTGTGAGTGTATTTAGAACTGCAGGTGCTTGGAGCCTGGTACCTCTGCTGCAATGAATCAAAATAAATAAATGCAAATGTCCAGGAGAACAAAAGGAACATTAAACAGATAACAACCGCTTCGCTGGGAAACAGCAAAGTTTCAGAGTCCATAAATAAAACCTCCTAATCTAGTAAATGTTCTGGAGATAACTGGGAAAAAATACTGAAATGGTCACTTGGTTGTAAGGGAGCATATTTCACTTCTGCCTAGCAAAAGGACTTGAAGCCTCAGCAGTTGAGTTGATTCATTGCCCTCTGTAATGTCCCGGTTATCCCCAATCGCAGCAGGTTTCCTGCAGCAAGTACTCCAGTATGTCAATGTCTACTTAATATTTTAAGGAGAATAGAGAACAACCAGATTGTGGTTTAGCTGATGGGTTTTTTCCTCTTTTTTCCCACCCCCCTGCCCTTTCTTGTTTTTAGGAAATGGGCTGGTGATAAGAGTGGAAGCTGGACAGACACTGCCTGATGTGCTCATCGCCGAGAAGATGCAACTTCCCCTGAACTGCCCAGGAAGAGAAGAAGCAGGAGGTGAGTCACGGGGCAGGGATGGGATGGTCTGAATGTCTGCCAGGAATGGAGCAAACAACACAAGCTCCCGTGGGACTCCAGCTGAAACGCTGGGCCAAACCCGTGTAAAACTCCCAGTGGTTTTGCTGCTTGGTGAGGTTGTGACATGTGCAGAAAAACTGGAAACTGGTTTGCTCGTCCCTTTTGCTGCGGGAGTTTCTTCTCGGACTTGTGGCCAACACAGCCTGCGTCGTTGTATTTGAGGAAAAAACCCCCAAGAACCCTGGAGGTGTGCTGGGACAGACTGTAACAGCCTGTTTTCACCCAAATTGTGCTGAGAGGGTGATATGTACTCTGCTCCCTTCTCAGCTCCCCCTTGCTCAGCATAATTTCTGCTCACAAGCAACTGCATCCGATGCTGGTGTCCCCCTGGACACGCTGCATGTCCCCATCAGTGAGAAACATGGGCTTTTCCCTCCCCAGTCCACCAGAAGCCCCGTGGGCTGGTTGCTGCTGGTGAGGACTGATTTGTTGGGGGTTTCGTTTTGTTTGGGTTCATTTTATGCTGAGCTGAAGGAGGCTAAATTTGGTGTATGGTCTGTGCTTTTTTTTTTGTGAGGAAATCCTCTCGGTGTTCTACATCTATTTTGGCCCTCATGTTTATCCAGGGAAAGACAGTTCCTGGTGCGTCTTTGGGATGTGTTTTGGCAACGTGCAGTTCACATACAGAGCTTTTACCTGGTGCCAGATTTGCCATCATTGTGCTGTCGGGGCTGTGCTCCTCTCTGGGCACAACTCACCTGTGAATGTGCCTGCCTGAGTGTTTGGGGGGGCAAAAAATCAGCAGAAGCGGGTGTATGGTGTGTGGCAGGAACAAGGACACTCTGTGTACGTGCAGGTGTGCTCCTGCCCCTTATAAAGGGGGACAGAGCCCTTTGGGGACACAGGGAGGTGGTGGACAAGGGACTTGCCTGGCTGGACCCGTGCTGGGCTGGGCTCTGCTGCTTGCCCGTGCCCACTGCTGAGTTTCAAAGCTGCCTGTGTGTAATGCTCACACTGTGCTCTCGAATTACCGTGTCTGAACTGAAGGTACTCCTCAGAAGTCTATGTTAAGCAGCATTAAAAGCTGAAACAGGCTGCTCAGGCATGTGCTTGGATAGATTTCCTGGCTGTGTAGGGTAATGTACGGCAGGGAAAGGAGTCCCAGCGTTGGCTGATTTTTCCCACCCCGCTCTGAGCGTGTGTTTTGCTGTGAGTGACAGGGATGGCGTGGCTGAGATGAGCTGGTGCAGACCCCAACCTGAGCGGCTCTACATGAGCACAAAAACTCCCACTAACCCCTCCGGATCACCTGTATCACCAGCAGCTTCGTGGTTCATGCCATCCCTGGTGGATCTAAATGGGGAACTCAGACGAAGGGTATGGTTGGATAATAAATTGCTCTTACAGATCCTTCTATTCATAGTAATCAGAAAAAAATTGATTATCTTCTTTGTAGCTATTTTTTCTTTATTTCAGCAGAAATGATGCAAGCTCTGTGAATTCTGCCTTTCTCCAAGTAATGGCCAAAGAGCATGACAGTGCATACCTGTGTAAATGCAGTTCAAAAGTATTTTAGAATATTAATGGTGACTTAGCTGGATTTTTTAAAAACCATTTGGGGGAGGAAAGTATTTTTTTTTCCTTACACAAAACTCAAGCACGCAAACCAAATGATGTGATTTCAGAGCAGCAATGCTTTCCCAGGGCTGTTTGTCATAGTCAAAGCTTGTTCAAGCGCTGGGTGTGGGGGAGGCGTTTGGGAACTGGGCACCTGGAAAAGGCATCGGTGTGGAGACCAGCTAAGTGAGAAATTGTGAGGTGTGGGGTTTGGCAGAGCCTTCCTGTGCTCTGGGGGGCTTTGCCGACCCTGTGTATTTCCTTTTTGTTTTGGGAGGCCTGTCACTGGGTGAAAACCTTATGCCCAGAGATACTGATTTTTGTGCAGCCTGTTGTCAGGGCTACAGAGGGTTGCAGATGTGTGTGTGAAATGCTCAGGAAACAGCAGGAGATTTAGGTGGAGGATTTGGGGAGCATCACATCCCATTTTGGCATGCTTGTCACCCTCGTTGATGCAGTGGTCAGTGATTGCTGGCTGGAGCAAGGATCATTTATGGTAAGTGGGTGACCAGCTGGCTTCGTGTGTGCTTACATGGGATGGTCACAGTGTCACAGCTCCCTGCCCGTGCTGTGACCAGCCACCCCTCCACGTGTGCAGCACGGGGTTCCTGACCTGATTTATCCTCTGCCCCTTATCAAAAGGCCCTTTCCCTCTCCACGCACCATCCTGCATCCCATGTTCAGCTCTGTGCAGCGTCCAAGTGGTAACATCTGGTCAAGCACCGAAAGGGGAATAGCACTTGTAGGGGATCATCAGGAAAAAGATGAAACTCTGGGACCATCGAGCAGGGGCCTGCTTTCAAGTGGTGTTGTCCGAGGAGGTGATAATCAGTGGGCCTTTAATGATTAATTAAAAGGCTTTATAAAGCAAATGATGTGGAGAATATGTGGCCTGGGAGTGCAGTGTGTGGGAGATGCTGTTCGTGTCCATGTGGTTTGCATCTGGTCTGTCTTGGTGGCAGGAAAGGGGAAGGAAAGTCTGTTCCTGGGAAACAGCCTGGGCCCTTTTCCCAGTTGATTTGGGAGAGGGGAAGGAAGTCCTGGAAGGTGGAAAATGGGTAGGACTCTGTCACTGGTTAACTGGGAAAGGTTCAGCCTGTAGTGGAGAAGCTAACTGCAGTCATGCTGCTCCTACCAGTACAGAGGGAAACAAGGTTATGTTGCCTTCAGATATTAAGGTATGACCTCCAGATGATGCTCTTCATGTTTCTTTAAAATCCATGGGAGCTTTGCCACTAACTTGTTTAAGGAAAAGAGGATACTCCGAAGCGTAACTATTGCAAGCATCAACTTGTTTTTGAGGAGGCTTCTTGGGTGATGCTTATCTTTCTGCATGTGAGAAGCACAGATTAATCCTGAGCCTGCTTCCCAGAGTGGTTTTTACCATCTCTGCAGTCTCTCTCCAAGGAAACTTGGCCCCTTGGATTAAGGGCCTTCCGTGTGTAATTTTCATTCTTTAAACTTCCAACATCCCTGCTAACCTTTTATGGTTGGATTTGATGATCTTAAAGGTCTTTCCCAGCCTAAATGATTCTGTGATTCTACCCGGTGAATCTTGCGGAGCAAGCCTACATGCCAGGAGACCTTTGTCAGAGGAAAACTTCATTTCCCAGGGTGGGATCATATTATCCACCTTTGATCTTTAATCCGTGTTTGGTACGTAGGTGAATCGAGCAGCACCAGTAATTAGTGTGTGCTGGCCAGGGAGGACTGTTCGACACTCAGCTCTTGAGTTAAGGCTGCAGGAAGCGTGCCTGGACTCTCAGCATGCTTGTGATCAGATCCAGATGAGGACAGGGATATCAAATTCCCCAGCTCCCCGCAAAAATGTTGTGATTAATCACGCTGAGAGTTGCAATTAGACCAAATAAAAGCAGCATGTTAAAGAAGCTAGGAAGGAGGTGATGTGAATGATATTAACGAGCAGGAGGTTTTGGCTTTGTGGAGATTGCTTGAAATGTGTCAAACAAATAGAACCGAGATAAATGTAACATCAGCTGACTGCATATTACCCTCGAGGATTTGAAATGAGTGTTGGGGAGGGGAAGAAAGATCATAATTACCCAGAGGAAAAGGACTAAATCTGTGGAGTGGAATAGTTATTCACGTTAATTGTGTCATCATTGCACAGATGCCAAAGGCGATGCCTTGTGAGGTTTTGCTTGCATACTGTACCAGGGGAGGGTTGATGGGGTGGGGATGGGCATTTTCATGCTCCTTGTAGGAGATGGGTCCATCAAACCCCTTCCAAATGTGCATGCCTACTAGAGGAGCGGTGTTCAGAGATGTGGGACATGAGGAGGGGCGAATCTCAGCCATTAGTACAGCACCATATTTGCAAAAATCTTCACAAAATTAGCTTGTCCTGTATCCATCTACTCTTCTGAAACTTTTCCATCAGCAGAGTGATACAGCATTGATTAAGATCTATTGTGGCTTAATTAAGATATCATGTAGCATCTTCTCTGTGATTTAAACTTTGACAGCAATACTTAATCTGGCTTTCTCTGTCTCTTCTTCCTTTGGTTATAATCCTTGTGTTGGGTGGGTTTTATGTTGGTTCTTCCTAGCATGTTTTATGGCTATACAGCTTTCCTTATCTGTTTTTGTGCTGTGTGCTTGCTGAGATTTATGGGCTGAAGTATTAGATGCAGAGCAGGAAAGGAGGAAACGAAGCTTAAGCCATTAAAATCCTGGAATCCAAGCACTGAAGGCATTAAGTCTCTTAAGGAAAAGAAGAGGAAAACGTGAACTAAAACATGTATGTGAAATCCCTGTGCTCTGGCCTGTGAAAAAGAGCTGACTGGGATTGCCATCCATGTCCTGTGGGTCAGACTGGAGAAATTAGGAGACTGACAGTAGGGATCTATGCAAGCGGGAATTGAAATAAAAGAACCTTTCGGGTCCTTTCCAACCCAAACCATTCAGTGATTCTATGACTTTCTGCAGGCCCAGATCCATCCCCTTGTGATGGATTCCTAAGGCTGAAGTTCTGCCTTGGATAGAAAGTTTAGGCTCAACCTGCCTGGCCACTAGTACAGAGTACTGCTGACTGAGAGGAGTAATTGGTTTTGGCTGGACACAGCCAGGGGAGCAAACCAGCTTTGAGGATGAGCTGTGCTGCTGCCCTGCCCTGGCTGCCTCAGCTGTTGGTCACTTCTGGCCTTCAGGAGTCTCCTCGCCTGCTTTTACATCCCCTTTGCCTCGGCCACGTGGCTTCTCCTGCTTCCTCAGCCTCAAGGTCAAGTCCGCCCTTCTTGGTCTGATGTGTTTTCTGTCATATTTATTAGGTGTTTGCATATATCTTACCCCTCAGCCTTTGAAGCTGTTCTCTCCCCTGCCTGAGTCTACTTCATTAATCTGCGCGATTATTGGTTGTATTTGGGTGTTATTTGAGTTTGAAAGGTGGAGTTATTAATTTGGGCTTTTTTAACGGGGCTTGAACAGTGAATTCAGATATTGCAGAACACTGAGGTGAGCAAGGGCTGGGTAAGGCATAACCCCTTCCCACCCAGGCTGAACTGGCCAAAGTGTTAACGGCAGAGAGCAAGTTGTGTGCACTGTTATCCTGCCATAAAAACAAAGGAGGTAAAGCCTGGGTTTCACTGTTTCTAAGCAGACCAACAGTGTTCAGCCTCTCTATCCCAGTTCTTCAGAACTCTTGCAGTTCCTCAGTGCTCAGCGTTTCGTTGCAGTGGTTGTGACCTGTGCTGCTGACCCGAGCCATTGCTGCTCTCCGTGTCCCCTGACAGAGCCCACGATGCGCTCCGGTGATTATCTTGGTGACAGGACTGACTTTATCCAACTTGATAAGTGTCTCTGCATCTGCTGACCAGTGCCTCTTCCTTATGCTTGGGTGCAGCCACTTACCTGCTTAAATATCTCCCCAATGCTCATTTTAAGTAAAACCATGTTAATATAGAGCAGATGCCTGAGTGCATCTTGGAGAAAACTGCTCATGGCTGTGGACCTGTCATCGCTCTCCTTGCAGGCATGTTTTTGCTTGCTCATATGGTGACCACCTGTAGCTGGTGGTCACACGCCGAGGGCTCCCGCTTCCAAAATCCAACTTCTGTCTTTGTTGTCCACCCTGTGAGGTTTCTCCCGGTGTTTGTGGAGGCCGTACAGACCCATCTCCCCACCTCCCTTTGTCTTAACACCAGTGCAAACCTGCGTGGCTCCTTTGTGCCCAAGAAATGTGTTACGACAAGGTTTTGTCGGCTGTGTCTGCAGCAGCACTTGCTGGCTGCCCTTCTGACTCTCTTCTAAACAGAGTTGATCTCCAGCCTGTTGGCTGACCCATCTCTCAGCTCCCCTAGCCCGAAGAAGCTATAATTTCTGGTGTGGTCCTTAGCTTTTTATTCCTTCCTTAAGGCTGAGCCTCTGAAATGGTCCTTCCTTTCCTGTGCAGCTCTAAGGATTGCTGGGATATGTGGAATTTCACAGGCCTGAAGGAAGGCAGGAAACCATGCGGTACCCCAGGTAACAGCATGGAAATAGCTTTGCAAAAGATACAGGTGGGAATCCAGGCCCAGGAGCAAATGAGAGATTCCAAAAGCTGCTTTCTGTAAAATGAATTGGCTTTCATTTGTTCTTGTGGCTGCTGTAAGTCAAAGGAAAGGTCCTGAGTTTTTAATCAATGTGTAGGTTTGCTGCACTGCCCTGTGCAGCCCCACAAGGAGAGTGGAGCTCCTTGCTCCATACTGATGGCTCTGCTGTCTCAGCAATGAATAGATTCTTTCCTTAAGAAAGCAGAGGAATTAGGTTTTATAGGGAAATACTCCTTCCCACTCAATTTCAGGGCAAGGGGGCTGTGTATGAAACTGGATGAAACAAAGCTGTCTCAGAGAGACATCTGTAAGAGGCTACTCTGATGGAAGCAGAAGTCTGAGGCTGTCCTGGCTCCATGTCCAGTAGGACCTGGGGGTACTTTAAAGCAGACTAAGAAAGGCAGCTAAGTGACACAAGCCTGTTGTTTGGATTCCAGTGGCCAGTGTCCTGCGCCCCTACTGGGAAAATGTTAAGTGTCCACAAAAATCAAGAGAAGTTCAAACCCCACCTGTAAGATGTGTAATTTCATTATTCTAAATTCATAGGTGATTTGGCTGTCTCAGCCAAGACATTTTGTGTGTGGGATATATTCAGAGTCATCTTTACCCAAAGAAACACTGGTGCTCTCATTTTGGGCAGAACCTCGTGACGTACCTTGCTCTGCTTCTTCTGATGCAGCACCTGGTTGGTGCCTGTGACCCCTGAGTCACAGGTACCATCTCCACAATGAATGCACCTCCTTCCTGAATGCTGGGGAGTGTCAAATGAGACTTTAGTGCAGTGAAGAAAAAAATTGCAACTGGAAAATAAGCCAGTAGGACTTTCTGCCTAGGAAGGAGACTCTGTTGGAGCTCTCTGTGGCTGGGTCACCTCCCCAGCTCTGAGCTGCTGTGCTTCATTAGCATCACTCTCCAGCCCTCTCCTCTGTGCTGATTTGCGGCCCCATTGGCTCTCTCTTTGCACACACAATCTCATGTGGCCAGAGATCCCACAGCAGCCTTGATTTTCCTCTGCCCCATCATATGGGATAGATTTAAGATAGCTCAAGTGGACTTTGTTTGTTTATTCTGCTCTTTGGCCATTAGAGAGTTCCAGTGCTGTGGTGTGAATCATGGTAAAATAAATAAATGTACTAATTGCTTCTGCTTTGTATTGGAAATAATTCTTACTTAGGAAAACATCTCAAAAGGTGTAGAAAGGGCCAGACCAGGCACATCAGCTGTCTTAATGAACCATTAGCACAGCCTGTTAAAAAACCACACTGAAGCCAGATGGAATTTTCATGGTGGCCTCTGAGCTTCGGGTAAAGCTCGTGATGCTCATCTTATTACAAGCACAGGAGTGTTGGTGAAATAGCATGTATAGAAATGGAGAAACAGCAAAGCGAGGCAGAGGTAAATCAAGTTTATGCTGTGAAGGAATTCACACCCACTAGAGTTGTGTGCATGGCTGTAACCACGTTCTGCTGCAGCCTGCGAGCCAAAAAATTGACACAAAAAGAAATGATTGGAGGGAAATGCTAATCACCATCTTTCCTTTCATATAAATGTGTTAGTGGTTTAGTAAGTGTTTCCAAAAATGTCTGTGTGGGATTAAAATAGAAACTATGGCCAAGTTTAAAATGAGCTCTTGGGTGGGGAGCAGACAGTAGTGTATATCCTGGTGGATTCTGTCCTCTTCCAGGCACTAGGGAATGTGCAAATGGGTGTCCAGGAGAGTAGGATGGAGATGGTGCAGTGTTTGTGTTGGGAGCTTTCTGTTGGCTGTTTGGGGAGCTTGGTCATCCCAGTGAGTGGGAACAGCGCTCCTCATGAGCAAAAACTACCACGCACTGAACCATGTAAGGGTTGCCATGGAAATCAGGAGTTGTTCCTGAGAGAGTAGGAAAAACATGAATGATCTAGAAAACCAGGGATTGTTGGAGCTTCCTCTCCTCTGCTGTGCAAAACCCCCACCCCAGATGGTTTAATTCTTTTCTGGGAAGGTGTTTGTTCCTGCCACTGCTGCAGCTGCACAGAACAGGGGGTATGTGTTTGTGTGGTGCACCCACACTTTCCATTGCAGCTCTTGGCTCTGGCTCACTGGCTGGTCCAGAGGAGTTAGGAGCTATAACCAGGACATGGGAATTAGCTGGGAAGCTTCTGATATGAGACAGACCAGGTAGAAGAGGTCCCAAATTATTCATGAGTATTCTGTCTTCTAGGGGGCTTTTCCAGGTCTGTTCCCAGGAAACAGAGTGAACCAGGGTCAGAGATCTGGGGATGTTCTCCATAAGCCACCAGTGGCTGGTGGAGGATGACCTCAATGGAAAGGCTGGGGGGTGATTGCAGCATGCCAGAGCATCTGGGGAACCACTCCTGTTCCCACCATCTGCAGAGTTTGGGGACCCACACCCACGGCAAGCAGGAGAGGTGAGGCATTGGCTCCAGGACAGATCAGATCAGATGGAAGCCGTGCTTAAATGGGTGGAATGATGTATGGAAGTAAAATATTATTTTGGAACTGTAAGTTTAAATATGTATAACAGTAACGAAGGCAGGAGGTCTGTGTTGGAAATGCCAGCACTCTTGCTGCTTCCAAGGTTTTGTTTTAAAGTCAGGATACTGGAAATGCTGTTCAGCATGTTTCTAATGAGCTGAAGGGCCTCCTGGAAGTGCTAGGGCCATGTTTACTGCTGGAGACTGTTTGGGAGCTGCTGACAGCTTCAGGGGTTTCATCTTTGGTATCTTGGTGGACAAAGTCTGTGCAAGGCCACCCAAGCCTGTGGGATCAGCAGACTTCTTACTCCTGGGCAATAATGGTAGCAAAATTCCTGGGAGCACTGACCAGACCAGACAGTTTTTCCTGAGCCCCATCTCTGTCAGTGCCCCTTGGACCAGAGTTGTGACCCTGTTCTGGTCTGTTCTGCAGCTCTGCAGGGCAATGTCCTGACCCCACTCAGCCTTTGTGCTGCTGCTGCAGAAGGGCACAGGGACAGCAGGTGACCTCCTGCATTGGCACAGAGGTTTTGCTGGGTAGGACACAGCTGTGGGGATGGATCCGTTGCTCCCACCGTGCTGGTGGGATATTTTTGTTATCAGTGTGATTAACTTTCTACTGTTGGCTTCCACCTGTGGGCTTATAAACTCAAGCTGTCCATTTGCTACAGATCTCAAAGCATCGTCTTACAAGGAGCGAAAGAATTTTCATTTATAATCCATGAGACCTATTCAGCAATGGGCTGTCCTCCCCCTCCCTCTGCCAATAGACCTCTAAGTGAACAAACAAATGTCTGGAAATACAGGCAATTTAGCTCGGAAGAGATATCATCAGTGAGGTTCAGAGGTTAATGGGCATGGAGGATTTATAACAAACCAGGCCTATA
>VWZG01005582.1:201924-274764 GCA_013396735.1 Grallaria varia | reverse complement strand
AAAAAAAAGGGGGGGGGAAGAGGAGAAAAGAGAAAAAGGAGTGGGTAGTAATCTAGTTGACATCTATTGTTCTTTGTGTAACAGCTCATCTGTATTCTATCTGGTTGAGGGTATTACAAAGAGAATTTAAAAACACGTGTGTGAGCACACACACACACACATCTACATATATATGTGCACAGATAAACTGAACTATAATAAAGGGAAAAAACCCCTGTAAGTTTGAACCAACAACAGCAATCCATATATCTTTATTTGCTGCCAACATCCAAGTGCTGAACTCTCAAGGAGCCTGGATCTCTGCCATCATCTGTCCGTGTCTGATCTCTTTGGTAAATACGATGGCTGCCAAGAATGAGGCAAACGAAAAGCGCTCGCAGATTAGAAAGAAACACATGGCAGCCACTGACCTGCTGAAATCATAAAATACATCATGAAGTAAGAAAAGAGGGGAAACAAATCATCCTCTCAGGGACTGCCCATCTGCTCGCATAAAGCCGCAATCATTATTGCAAATAAATACATTCGGACTGGAGAAGTCTGGGAATAATTTGGGGGAGGTGGGTACCTTTTTTGTGTGTGTCTTTGGAACCCTCTGGAAATTTTCCTACAAAAACAAAGTGAGATCATTGACCAGAAATAGATATCTATCAATTGTGCCCTTTTCAATTATGTAGGGAGCAAATAGGAATATATTTATAGGAATAATTAGGGAAAAAAATTATTCCAAGACAGGATGGGGCCATAGTGCTGGAAACCAACCCTTGTGGAAATTGCAGGTCCAGGTTTTTCCAGTGAAGGATGGATCAGTATTTATCATCTGCAAAACTCTGCAGTGTGAATAGTGGCTGTGTTTTTGCTATGAAATGAAGGGATATACATCTTGCTTTGCCTTTTTATTCCCCTGGTGTTCTATAGGGATTTAATCCAGGTATTAGATTGAATGCATACTTGGGTTGGTTTTGGGTTATATTTTTTGTTGTTTGTTTTTAAGACTTAACAGATTAAATTTGACTCTTTGGAGCCTACTAAGGGGCCTGGTGTAGTGCATGTGCCTTCATAAAACTCAGGATTCCGAGGTGAGTCAGGGCTGGTTCAAATGTGCAGGAGGAGAAGGCTGAAAACAGGAGCTACTTTAAGAAGTTATTTATCTTCTTTTCTTCTCCCTTGCTCTTTTCCACCAAACTGTGCTGAAAACCTTCACTTCAAGGATTGCCCTACATTTGGTGATCCTTCATTTTTGCCCAAGACAGAGGTGTAGCTGAAAGGCAGTTTGTTAATTGGGAGTACTTTCCTTAATATGAGGAAGGGAAAGTTCTGTGCAGCATGTCCAGGATGGACTGAGCCTGCTGGTGGGTCTGTGAGTTCCCATCACAGGGGTCAAACCAAGTGTTCTGGGTGAGGAGAAAAGCACCTGAGGGGGGGGATTTCCTATGGAGACCTGTGAGTGGAATGTGTTCTGTGCATCCTCATATCCCATGGGAGATGCTGGTGCACCTGTGGTGTCTCAGGAAGTCAAAGAAATGGATTCTGTGGTTAGTTTGTGATGTGTGTTTCTGAATTGCATGGGTCAGGCAAAGCAAGCTTTCAAAAACACCAGAACGAGGAGAAAAAGGCAAGTTTATGGGTTTATTCCCTCCCATCTGGGTAAGCAGCTGAGCATGTGGTGCCTGTATGTCTGAGCTGCCCTGGAACGGGCTGTGTGTCTGTGCCCACGCGTGCACAAACCACCGTGAGGTGTTTGGTGGCAGAAACGCTCACCTTAGGGTTGCTCTGTCCCAGGGGCTGTGGTTACCCGGCTGTGCTCGGGTGCAGGTTGTACATCACGTCTCTACTGGTGCTGCCAGAGATCTATGGAAGTCTGGGGCAGGTGCAGCCACCTTGGAGCTGCAAATCAGGCTGCTCATGTCACATCTGGTCAGTGTGCTGCTTTTGGAAGGGGATCGTGTCCTCGGAGCTGTTTGAACTAGGAAAAAACCCAAACCACCCCGAACAGGCATTTTGACGATGCACCACAGACCCCCACATGCAGCACCAAACCTGTGCGCCTTAACCTCTGCTCCATGTGCCATTTTGCTGATGAAATCAGCCCATTTTACCATTAAGTGATGCTAAAACCTCAGGTTTTAAGAGATCAAGTGTTCAGCAGCTCTCTCAAAAGCCCATGTGAAACCTGGGGCAGGACAAGATGGGACCAATCAGCTGCCCCTGAGCATCCTTCCAGCTCTACCCCAGTCCACCCCCTTCCCCTTGGAGAGGTGATGTGAAGGAGCAGGACTATGCTTTATGCCTTGGGGAGCAAAAAACCTCACAAATTCATAAACTTCCCAGCCTCATTTCAGGGTTTCAAGAGTTAAAAGAACAGCAGTTACACTGAGAGAGACTTTACTACAAGATGACTTATCAGAGTGGGGAAGAAAATGAGGAATAATTCCCCAACTCTGAGTGCAGGCTGGCTCCTTGACCCCTATTTTCTGGGAAAGCTGGTGGGGTAGTTGAATCTTGTTACGAAGTGTTAATGTGTAGGTTCCTCCCCAACATCTGAAATGGAAGATTTCACGCCTGGTGCCAAGCGACTCTAAAAGAGGGGTTTTCCATCCCTGTCGGCTGCTGCTCTTGTTATGCTGTTGTGCTTTTAAAACTGCATGAAGGATCCCGGCTTTCTGCCTTCTCTTTATTTAATTTTAATATTACTTGGTTTCCCACTCTCCTGCTTTATCTCCAGACTCCTCTGGGAGTATTTTCCACGTGCAAATCCCAGTGCAAGCCACAGTGTCCCCAGCTACAGGAGACAACCCTCTGCAGAGGGTACCTGGCCACTCTTGCTGCTTGGTTATAAAACCAGGAGGTGTTCTGGCGTAATCTCCTGAGCATTTATTAGCCTGTATTATTTCCCTTGGATTTATGATTGTCTTTACACACTTTGCAGTTATTTTCTGATCTTGTAATTCTCTTAGCTTCTCCTAATGTTCAAGATAACATGATGAATTACACCTTTGCTTAACCCTTTGCCTGCTATTGGCAATGACAGCTGGAACTCTCCTTCTCCTCTCCCATTCTGTGGGACTGGAATTTCTGGCTTGTGTTTTTAGTAGATGGCTCCTTACCAGTATTTATTGGTTTGTGGTATGGCAGAAATTAAATTTTTCTCCTTGACTTACTTCGTGCCAAAGTTTTTATCCTTAGTGACAATAGGAATCTAGATATATAACATGAGCTGCAATATGTCATCTTCAGAAAATGGTGATCCAGCCTATTTATCATATTTTTAGTTTCCTCTTTATGGATCCCGGGGGGTGCTCTGTTTTGTTTTCCTTTGCTTTTTTGTCTTCGTTCCAAGCGCGGCGATGAAATGACATATCTTCCTCGTTCCCTGGAGATGCTGGGTTTGCATGCTTGCTGTGCTAGGGAAGTCAGAGCTCCTCGCTCCCTCGGGGGATGTTGTCTCCCAGTTGCTCGAGCCTTGGTGGGGCCATGTGCCAAACTGTGCTGCACAGCACGCTCCAGCTCGTGGAAAGGCGAGCATGGGGGTTGGAATGTTGGGGTTTTGCTCCAGCCCCTCTTAGCCTTGCTCCTGAGGATGTTTCCCCCAGGAGCTCACACCTCTGGGCACTGATACAAAACCCAGCTGAGCCAGGAACCTCACCTGGCTTAAAAACAACCCTGCGCCATGGCAAAAGGAGCAAGGCTTTGGTCCTAGGAAGCCCCACAGTTGGTTTCCCTCTCCTGTCTCCCCAGACATCATCCTGGTGCAGAAGCAGGAGTAGTGGAGGAGCCGAGTGTGTGTGTAGGGGCTGTGGCTGCCCGAGGCTCCCCCGGCACAGCTCCAGGGATTGCTGCCAAAGGGTTTGCTGCGGGGGCACATCCTGCTCCCTGCTTTGCACCCGTCCATTGATGGCACAGCCTGCACGCTGCTCTGTTAGTCCCATCACTGCAATGAGCTGGATTTGTTAAAGGGAGGGGGAAATTTCCTTCTGGTTTTTGGTGCAGAGTAATGTCCCGAATAGGCTTTGCCCAGGAGAAGAGGCTGGTGTGATGGCGCCTCTGTGCTGCTTCTGAGCAGCTCTGGCAGCGTGCTTAGAGGGGTCCACTGAGGGGACCCAGCTCTGCAGGGGGCTGTGTGGCAATCCTCCTTTTCCTTCTTTTTTCCTTCTTTTCCTTCTTAATGGTGAAGTTATTTAAGGCTGCTAGCCTGAATTTTCAGGTGATGCTGGGTAGCTATTTAACCATGGTGGTTGTAAATGGAGATAAGTGCCTGGGCTCAAGCTTCTTGCTGAAAATGAAGCAAATCCTACTGATATGGGAGTCCCAGGCTTGCTACAGAGGTGCCCCCCAGCACTGTGGGTGATGTGCTAAGGTGAGGTTGCCAAGTTCAGGTCCAAGGCAGTAATGGGATCATGGAATCACTAAGGTTGGAAAAGATCTGTAAGATTGAGTCCAACCATTAACCCAGCAGTATTGCTTCTGAGCAAGGTGTGAGTCAGTGTGGGCTGAGATGCACCGAGATTGCTGCAAGGATTGCTTGAAAACCCAACCAGATACTGTGTCTGGTCTCTCTCCCACCTCTTGTAGCTCATTCGGATGGTTTAAGGGAAAGCTGATCCCATGCCAGATCACATGCTGATGAACCATGTTGGGCTGTTATGAAAATCATTGCATTATAAAGCATAACATTGGCAAAGGTTTTCTTCTTCAATAGTGCATCCTGGGGAAATGATATGTCTCACTTTAGCTGAAAGCAAAACCTTGCTTCGAGCTCCCAGCTATTTCAGCACGTTCCCTTTCCCATATGGCTGTGATGGGAAATGGAGGCAGGCCAGAACCGTGGGTCTGTGTTGTCCTCCTGTCCTGATGCTGGGTGTGAGTCAGACCCTTACTTCCTTCTGTGTTAAACCAGGTGACCTTGCTTTGCTGAAGGGTTTGGGGCTGCTGGGTTGATGCGTGTCCATACACAAACTCACTGTGCTTTCTGTACAAACAGAATGTTTTCTGCTTAAAATAAGAATTCAATAAATCTCTATATCAGGTGATAAACCCCAGGATAAACAGGTAGGTCCACGGACCTCTTTAGTCTTCCAGCCGTGTAGGAAAAAGCATAGCATGCTTTTCAGAAACATCTGAAGGCACAGTAACTAAAACCTCCTGTCTGAGTCAGCTCAGAGTGTTCTCCACTGATGTCTGAGCAAAGTGATGGCCATCTCTGCCGCCGAGCAGGGACAAGCTTAGGGCACTGTGGGTTGGGGGCCAGCAGCAGCAGAGCAGGAGAACTTGAATTAAGGGAGAAAAAAGCCCTGATTTCCACTGTGCCAAAGCCAGGAGAGAATGTTCTCTGCACCCTAATATGCCTTAATAACCTCGTTAAGTGTAGAGGCACTTAATAGACAAAGCAGCCTTTATTCCTTAGGAGAATTTCAAGATTTGAGGGCAAATCAAGGATTAGCAGGCCTTTCAAAGGCTTAGGGAAGTGTTTTGTGTCACTGGGATTAAATTACGTTTTTATCAGGCTGTAGGAGTGGGCTCTGCTTCTGCCTCCCAGTGTGTGACAGGCTGGGCTGTTGTCCTCAGTCCAGCCCCAAGCTCAGGAGATGACGCTCCCGTGCTGGTTGGGGATGAGCTAGAGAAACCCTTGGGAGCTGGGGCAGAGAGTGTTTAACCATCCTCTGGCACCAGCCCAGCCCAAAGGCAGTGTTTAGCTGCTGCATCCCTCACATGGAGCAGTGCCTGGGTTGGGGGGTATCCAAAACAAAGGACTTTGGTGCCAAAGAGCACCGGGAACTGGGAAAACACCACCTGTGTGTTTGCGCTCCAACAAATCCCTAGGAACCTCCTAAAGAAAAGGCCAGCAATCTGTGCCGAATAGATAATTATAGGAATGAAGAAGTCTGCAACCCTGCTAACCCAATTTTATTTCCCCTGCCCTTGCTTTGCTGAATTTGGCAGAGGATGTCCTGTTTGCTTTGGTGAGAGCAGCACAGAGACACTGGCTCACTCTAGGAGCAATTCTTAGGGGAATTTAATCACTCTGAGGAGCAAATTAGACTCATTTCAACCAGTACTGTGCCTGTAGAGCAGCTGTGGGCACAGAACAATCCTGATGGGACAAGAGTATAACATAAGCAATAACACTGACACCAGAAGTCAGGTCAGTTCCCTTGGCTGTGGATGAAATTCCCTGGCTGTGGACAGGGTATAGATGTTAATTTGTTTATTTTAAGGTGTGCAGTTTAACATTGTTCGTATAATTCAGGTTTGCCATAGCGAAAAGCGGGATAGAGGTGCACCTGGAGATGTGTTGGTAGAGCTGTGCCTGCCTTGAGGGAGGGGGAAAGATTGGCTGACCTAACTCTGTGTGTGTGTGTGTATGTATTTATACATATATATATTCAAAAAAGAAAGTTCTGGCCACCTTCCGTGCCCTTTGACCAAATGCTGTGCTATTTCAAGCAAATCAGAGCAGGAGAGCAATAGAACAAACTGCAATTTGCTTTAGCAAACATTTACAGAGGCAGAAACCAGGCTGAGCTTCTTGATGCAAAAGAATATAACCCCACAGAGTGAGGGGAGAGGGAGGACCTGCCTTGCAGCTCCCCCACAGCAGGGAGGAGACCACAGGGCAGAGGTCAGCTCTGGCCCTTTGGGCTCGGTGGGCTTTGCAGTGGTATAAAAGACCCTTTTTGAAAAATCGCAGCTCAGTCACATTAAGGCTTTGGGCAGGTGTTAAAAATCCTTAACACAGTCTACCTTGTGCATCTGTGTAGCCAGTCTGGGTTTGCCTGCACGGACCACCTGTCTCTTTAGATCTAACTTTATTCTTTGCTTACGTTTTCCTGAATGCCTTGGGCAAACAAATGCAGTTCTCTTAATGAAAAATGCATATATTTTGGTTAAATGGATCTTGCTGTCACTGAGTCGCTGCCTTCCCCTCCGTCAGGGCTTGCTAACAGCCTGGGCTCCACACATGTGCCGAATCTATCATCTGTCACGAGTGTGCACCGAGGCATGTAAGGACCCAGGCACTAACTCTATTTCCTAGCAACCGGAGGAAACCATCACACTCCACTATTTTTCCTCTGTCAGCAGGATTGCTCCAATTTATGTAACCTACAAAATGTGTGTTATCACCACAATAAACCATATATTCTGAGGTGTTATTTACAGCCAGATAATCACAGCCCTGCAGCCCTGGCACCTGGTACATCCTTGCTGGGGACCTCGGTTGTTTGGAAACCTCACAGAAATGTCTCTCAGTGCTTCTTTGACAATGGCACTAACCACTTAATTATTGAGGAAGAGATCAAATGGAGTGTGGAAGGCTGGAGTATTAAAAAATAGCTAGAACCGAGTGGTGCCGAAGGGTCTTCTTTTACAGGCTACGAAGGAGTAGTTGTACCTGTGAATAACCACTTGGGATGTGTTCAGAGGGGCTGCTGGTAATGCACAGCTCTCAAAAATGAGAAAGGTGGAAATATGGAGGGGTAAATCATAGGGAATGTCTGAAGGAAACAAGGTTTGTTGGTGGCAGCCCAGCCCTGGGGTACCTGTGTCATGATGAGGATGAAGGAACAGGGTATCTATCACCCCAGGGCAGGAGCATCTCTGCATGCACTGCCTGAGGTCTCTGCAAGAGACCAGGGGAATTAATTCTTGCAGATAATGGTCTCCTGGGGAATCTGTCCCCATGGTGTTCTCGGTCCCAGGGCCCTGTTCTGCCCGGTGGCCCTTCTGCCTTACTGGAGTCAGTGGAAGTCTGGATTAGGAGCAGGGTGCCACCTGCCAGCGCAGGTTGCTGATCCAATTAACTTTTCTAGAAGAAAAAGAGCTTCTGGCTCTTTGGCGCATTTGCAAATCACAAGAAGCAAATGATTCAATCAACAGATGAATATCAAGCAACCTTAGTGAGCGGCTTCTGCATCATGAGCCTGTTTAACAGCAGATTGAGCTGCAGATTAGTGAGACATTAGAGCACAGTGTGATGCATCACAGCATAAATGGGGAGGCTGAAATCAGCACGAGTTTCCTGGAGAGCTGCTTTATTTTCCTGTAATGCCAAGCCCATTATAGTCCAAAGGTTCTTAAATAACTCTTCTTGCAATAGATAATAATACAGACTATGGCAGAAAATTAAGGAATACAAAAGGAGGTAGAGCTGTGGTGAAGGAAACACCATTTGCAGAGGGTTCAATAGAATGGGAAAACTGCAGCAGGAGAGTGCTCAGAAATTCGTATGTGCTCATTATGTGAGTGCTGCGATGGTCTAATCCAGAGCTGGGGTGTCCCACGGGACCTCTGCTTGGATTAAACACCCCCCTGACACCCTCTTCCTCCTTCCTGGTGTGAGGAGATGTACCTCGCACTGCGGAACCCCCCTCCAGCCTCCACAGCAAGTGCAATAACCACGGTGGAGCAGGAGCGAGTATCACATCAGCTTTAGGTCTGAGACTCACAGCAGAGCTGGCAGTGCCAGCCTGACCCTCCACCACGCGCGGTGGCCGCTGCATCCGGGGCCGCTGCCTTTGGATTTTGACACCGATGCAGAAGCGGCTCGTGCCTCACCTTCGGGAGGCATGAAGGCATCCATTGCATCAGCTAAACAAGAGCGTGGCAGGCTGTGGAGGTTTTGTTTGCTCATTTGTTAGCTATTCAACTCGAAGCAGCGGAGCCTATTTACACATGTAGCTTATTATTTGAAAGTAGGCAGCATGATGCATAATGCACCTCCCAGTCAGAGCAGAGCGTCGTGATAATGACAAACAAGCCCAGGAATGTAAGGTAATGCTTATTTTTCTTGGCTGAAGCTGTTACCTATTGAGGTAGCAGCTTTGCCAGCTGAAAGAGTAGCAAAGTACAGAAACAAAGAGAATATGTGTTGACACACCCCTGGGACGCTGCTGGGGTTGGAGAGGACTGGTTACCTGGCTGGCACTGGGGCTGCTGGTTGACACTGTGCTGGGTGTGACCACCCCATAAGCGAGATGTGCCCCAAATTCCAACAGTCAGTGCTGTAAGTGGAAGCTCTGATGGGTCTCTGAAGGCTGAATTTCACTTTTGGTGCTGGTGGGCAGCCCTCTCTCTCCTCTTATGACTGCAGGAGGTGGTCCTTAACCCAGTGCTGGTCTGTGTGTGAGGAGCATCATGGTGACTTGGGCAAGGGAAGTGAGCAGTTTAAGAATAATGATCTGAGAACAAAAAAACCCCCATGGGGTTATTTTTAGCTTGCAGCAGCTCCTGGTGTGATTCACCACGTGGCCTGTGTATGGCTGAATCAGCCTGGCTGAGGATGTGACGCAGGGAGAGGCTGGATGGTGGGGACAATGAGAGTCTGCTGAAGTTCCCCATGTCCCTTCAAGAAGCTCTGGTCCAATGAACCCTTTTAGCTGGAGCTGAGATACACCAAGGTCTTGGCAGCAAGGCTGTGTAAGAAACTCCCCTAGCTGGAATAAGGCAGAAAGTGTGATTTAAACTGGTCCAGACAACGGCATCTGTGTCCAGAGTGTGCTGCAGATCAATCTGGTGAGGATTAACCCTGCGTCCAGGCAGTGCCTGGTGCTGAAAGGTGGAGAGTCATCATGTGAGCAGATACAGATGGGGCAACTTCACAGATCGGGCAGGAACCAGATGGGAAACATCAGCAGGATGGGGAGGTTTGGCTGGGTAGATGGGCTGTGTAGGTGTAGGAGTAGAAGGGGAGAGAGCAGCTCTTGGGGTCCTGCCAGCTCAAACATGTTTCCTTGTGGATGCCTCTGCTTGTAGCGTGGGTGACAGTGATGAGGAATGGGTGTAAAGAAACTTCAGGAAGGGTGCTTGGACCCTGATGGCAGCAGGAGTGACTGTGACAAAAAGTACCTCTTTGTCCTTATGCAAAGCCCATTCTTTGGCCAAAGAATACACTCTGAATCAGGCCTTCACTAACACTGTGTTGGGCAGGGGTGTTAGGTTAAATATCAGGACAAGGTTCTTCCCCCAGAGGGTGGTCGGGCACTGACAAGGCTACCCATGGCAGTGGGCACAGCACCAAGGCTGCCAGAGCTCCAGGGGTGTTTGGACAACACTCTCAAGGACAGGGTGGGATTGTTGGGGTGTCTGTGCAGGGCCAGGGGTTGGACTGGATGGTCTGTGTGGGTCCCTTCCAGCCCAGGATATTCTGTGACTCTATAATTCTAACCTCTTTCCTTTAAACACCCTCCAGGACATTATGTGGTGTTTCTCCATCTCCTCTTACCTCTTCAGAACCCCCCGACTAAACTAAGAAACTGCCTTGGCAAAACAAATGTTGTCAGTGCTCTGGGGTGGCTCGGTGGTTTCTGGAGGCTTTCCTCGCCTCTCCCTTGCAAAGCCCTGGTGCCAAGGCTGGCCAGGGTGGCTGCTGAAAGCCAAGGAGCTCCTCTGTGCCGGCACCATCGGCCGCCCCGCTGGTTCCCACTGAGCCATTGCAGTGTGTAACAGCGTTACCGGGGCTTTGGCTTTGTTGAAACAGTTGCAACAAATTAAACTTTCTCCGGGGCCATAAGAGCATGTGTGTGCTTGGAGCGAGCGTGGGATCTGCCACCCTCTTGGGCCGCTTTCCAGCCCCTTGGAGCTCACGGTGGTTGGACCCATTCCCTGAAGGATTCATTTCCCTCTGCTTACAGCTCAGCTGCTCGTTTCCCTCAGGCTTTTGTAGATGAGGCTGGGTTGCATTTAGTGCACAGGCTGCTGGGGGCAGGGGAGAGCAGGGGGGGAAATCCCTCTCCCACCTATTTTTCCTTGCGCCTCTTATTTCAGCAGAAGGTCCCTCTGTGCTGGCTGCCACCTGAGCAGGGCAGACCCGACCCTCAGTGAGCGACTTACCCGCAGTGATTCTGAGGATAATCGTGTTATAAATGCAGCTGGTCGGGCTGGCTCTTGCAGAGAGCCCCCCGTCACAGGGAGCAGCTCCGGAGCATGCTGCAGCCCCACCTGCACCAGGCTGGGCTCTGCTTTGGGATGAGGCTTTGCCAAAAACAAGCAGCTCCCTCCTTATGGAAGATATGAGTTTATGCTTTAATTGCATCCCCTTCCCCTCTCACAAGCACAGAATAATCCATATTCCCCCAAGGACTTTTACAAGCACTTGCTGGGAGGGAAGAATCAGTGAGGCAAAGTTTGTTGCAAGCATCACATATATTTTACAGTGTTTCCATCTTGCGCCGATACCCATCTGTGTATTTCTGTGTAAGCATTTTCAATTCAAAGTTCTGATGTGCTAAAATATGTCCTAGACAGTTTTGATGAGACACAGTGCTCCTGGATATGCATGTTAATGATAGGCTGACTCCCAAAGTCCTGCCGTATGGGTAACCTGGAGAAAAGTCAACCCCAAATGCTGTGGGTAGGGGCACTAAGCTGCTCTCCCCATCTGGGCAAGACACATTAATGTAAAAAACACTCTCTGTATCAAATTCCGCCTCCCCACCCCCCTCCCTCCCCAAATGATATTTTCAAAGAAAGCTTGAATTCATTATTTTTTATTCAGGACTCTATTTTACTGATTCCAGATGGCCAATGTATATGAGAGGGGTTCCCTTACAAAAGTAAGTCCCTGAAGTCCTAACGTGTCATGTCTATGTGCCTGGGATTTGCTCTTCCCCACTGTCGAGGCTGCTCCTTGCTCCTGCCCCTTCCCTCGCAGGCAAGAGCAGCAGGTGGGAAGTAAGGACTAGATCAGCCCCTTCAATGATGCTTCCTTGGGAAAGGCTTTGCCCAGCATCCCAAATGATCTAACAATGTAAGTCAAAGTATTTGGATTCAACTCAGTTCTCCTAGACCAGAGTCTGGATTTCTGGGAGTATTTAGGGGTCTGAGTGCTCTGGATTGGATCAAGGTCCAGTTTTCTGACCCAAATCACTTTAATTAGGAAAAAACAGACTACAACAGCAACTAGCTCTTAAAAGTGAAATCAGTTTATGTGTAGTATGGGAGTCTCTACACTGCCTGCATCCCTCGCATTTCTCCTGTGTGGTTTATCAATGCTTTACAGGTGCCATGTGGCCTTTCTGGATCTGAGCATCTGTTTGTCATTAGTTGCATGTTCCTGATGCTGTCTGTCCTCTGCTAAGCCCAAAGGGTTCCAGTGGGGGTCTAACAGGACTCCTGTTCTGAGCTGTGTCAGGGGGATGTGGAGCGCGGGGCAGGATGAGGTGCGGTGTTGGCTTTGGGAAGGGCTGGAGCTGGTGCTGTGCCGGGAGCTTGGGGCGACCTGTGTGCGTCCGAGATGCTCTTACAGGTGCCTCTCAGGAACAACCAGCTTCCACCTTCTTCCTAGTTACTGGTGTTTTTCCTTTGCTTTGCCTGCCCAGAACTGATTTCAGAAACGGGTTGTTTATAAACAACAGCCTTTGTATCCCTGCTTAGCTCAGGAGGTGTAGTTTGAGCTGCTGATATTGATCCTCGTGAGGCTCTCAGCTGGCCAGGACTTGGCTGAGCATTCCTTCCCACCCTGCCCCAGAGGGGCAGCTGGGACAGAGGTGGACACGTGTTCAGACTCCCAAGCAGAGCCCCATCCCAGGCAGTAGCTCTGTGTAGCTGTTGGGTTTGCCTCGGCATGCACCGCACCCTCCAGAACAGGGGCAAACTGCAGCCTGCTCCGGGTGTGACCTGGGACTTCACTGAGCAGAGCTGCTCAAGGCTTTGAACAGCGAAGCACATCTGCATGGTTGTGTGCAAGACATGAGCTGAAATCCTCAGGCGATTCACAGGCTTGTCCTGAGCATCTGTGACTTCTCTAGCAGAGACGTGATGATTCCCAGCAGTTCTTCCCAAACCCAGCTTGTAAGTCCTGCCTCAGTATCTCTCTGACTTTGCTGTTGTTGTTGTTATTAATAAGTACCCGAAGAAACCCTGGGAGGCAAATCAATAGTTTGGTGGAGTTGGGCTGAGAAATCCTTCTTTATTTCCATGGTAACTACCTCCACTGTTTTGGGAAGCACATTTTCCAGACAGCGGATCTGTCGACCTTGCTGTGCCAGGAGGGATGACAGGGTAGGTGGAGATAACGCCTTGACAGGAACGGTGTCCGTGCCCTGCGACGTCCTCGGGGTGTTTGGAGGCAACGTCCCCACCTGCCCCTGCTGGCACATGGTCCAGCGTGGCACTGCAGCCACGCTCGGCAGGGACGCAAAGCCACGCCAGGAGGTGGTGCCGGCTGGCACCGTCCCCTCCCTGGAAGCGCCTCCGGCTGCTCCACATCAGGGCTGGCAGCTGGGAATTCTCAGCTTTTGGTAGGCTTTTTGGAAGGCTTTTGGTAGGCTTTTTGGAAGGCTTTTGGTAATGGTTTAAGCAGAAATGATGTGGCGCCGGCGGTTGTGCCCTCAGCCCTGGGGGTCAGCACCCGCAGCGTTCCAGCCCCATCCTACGGCTCTTCTGTTGGGTTTGAGGAGGGTCTCTTGCTGGTCGGTCCTGTCCCCTCCTGCTGAAGCCCCTGAGGTGGGAGCCTTCAGGGCCGTGCTTTATGCCCTTCCCTCTGAAGGCTCGCCAAGGTGTTTCAGTTTACATGAGCTTCATACGCAATTTGCCGGCAAATGAAGTGCGGCCGCCTCTTGGGTGGGACCTGAAAGTCTCCGAGCTGGGAGTGAGAAATAATAAAGCCAGGGAGAGAGTGCAAGTGAGGCTGGATGTGGGAGGGAACGGAGACACAGAGCAAGAGCATCTTTGTGCCAAGAGCAGCGCTGGTCCTCTGGCTGCTGTGCTGCACGTCAGGCTGCAGTCGAATCGGAGGGGAAAAAAGAGAACTTGCACCACCACCACCACCATGATGCCTTCCTGGATTGCTTATCCATTCTGTTCCCTTCTCTCTCTCCAGGGTAAATTACCTGGTGGTTGGGAGGACCTTATTCTGCATCCGGACCTTCTCTCACCCCAGCCTCCAAGCCAGGGGACCCCACCAAGCTCAGGCTGCTCAGAGCAGTGTGTTTTTGGAGAGGTACCTGAAGCCTTGTGGTGCAGCCTCCAGGCCTGTGCCTGACCTCTTCCAGCCTCAGCTGGCTTCACACTGAGTTTCAAAACAAAGTTAGAATGGAAAAGCTCAAGTTTAAAGGCCTTAAAGTAAATCAGTTCATTATTCAGGCTACCTTTCCCCTGCCCTGTGGGAGCTGAGCACTTGGGAAGGGTGTGGACTGTGGTACCCATCCTACTTGGGTCCCTAATGTTTATGACCTCTGTGTGGGAAAGTGAACAACTACAAGATCCTTCAAGTTTGGAAGTCCTTGGTAAATGTAAGAAAAAATAGCATTAGTTTGATAAAATCAAAACAGATTTTTTTTTTTCAGCTAAAAAAATGAGTCTTGTATCAAATCGAATGTTTCATTTGACCCGAAACAAGGTTTTTCCTTACTTTCAATCTTAATTTACCTTTCCATTAAAGGCTTTTTAAATTCGACTTCATCATAAATCACAATTTAATTTAGAAATAAGCAATTTAATTTTTAAAGAGACTCTCAGAGGTTTCAGATCTGGTTATCAGAAATCTTGTCACAAGGGAGGATTTTCTCTTCTCGAGTGGGCAGACTGCTGTGCTCATCCCTTAACTTCCTCTGTAACAGAGCCTGTGGGTTTTTCACTTCTTGCTGTGTTTGTGGCTCTGCCCAGAGTAATGATACGAACAGCAAAGAGCTTTGGCACTGGATCAGAGCGTGATCCCATTAGCAGGGAGTGTGCAAGTTCAAGACTTTCATCTCTGCTCCTTAGGGACCACTGGGGACCTGCAATGTACCCGAGCCCAGGTGTAGTGCACACACCAGTGGCTGTGTGATCCCTCTAATAATGTGTAGCTATAATTTCTCTGCTTTTAATAACAAGAAAGTTGGGAGTGACAAGGCTGTGACAGAGACTGGTGATTTGTAAAATTGCACAAAATCTTTTGAAATAAGTGACTGCATAAAAGTATCCCAGGTCAAAGTGTTCAGGGTCAGGTGGAATGAGGCTCTGTACCTGGTCTAGTGGAAGATGTCCCTGCCCAAGGCAGGGGGTTGATCTATAAGGTCCTTTCCAACTCAAACTAGTCTGTGATTCTATAAACAAATTCACAAAAGACAGCTTGGGCTACAGGCTGAATTTAAGCTGGGTTTGGTACCCCCAGTCCTTTGTAGCAGGAGAGCCCCAAACTTCAATGTTCAGGTGGTCTGTTTTTGTAAAAAAAAAGATAGCATTGATTAGGAATGTGAGGAGCTGGCTCATCAAGTGCTCAGTGCATGTGCAATGTCACTGTTGCAGCAACTGAGAATTTTTTGCCTACCTGCTAAAGGAGCAATTTCCCGTCTTGGGTTGCTTTGCTCAAGGTCTCCAGCTCTTTCACAGGAAGCCTTATATAAACGACTTTAAATGAGTAAGATTTGCATCAGCAGAGTTGAGACAGGGATGTTATCTTCCTTTTTCCCCTGCAAGTCCCAGTCTCTACTTGCATTTTGAGGCATCAGTCTGCTGGGAACGTTGTCCCTGCCTGTGGTACTCTGCTAAGCCACCACAGGGGAGGGACAGTCACCTGATCTATCAGGATGGACTTTGACACTGCATTTGATCTGCACGTGAGGCTTTCTGCTTTTGTGGGGAAAATCTGTCCTAATTTCCTGCCAGTGGGTAAACTGTGCTTGTCAAACCTCGTTAGGAAAGAGACCCTTCCTGGGAGCTGGGTTTGCTGTAGCTGTGCATTTGTCTCCCCAAAGGAGGCCTGCAGCCCTCGCTGAGCGTTGTCACTTGTACTTCAATTTCCAGGTCATACCCAACAAATTGCTCCTCATTCATAAAAGGTGAATACAACGATCCCCCGGGCAGTAAGGCGGGATGTAGGATGGTGTTATTTCACGACACCCCTGTTACTCTCAGTCAAGGTCAAGGCTGCAGCTATTTTAGAGCTCAGCAGAAGCTGCAGAAGATCAAGGCTCTTTGGAAGGGACAGGAAGGGCTTTGGGTTTTGACCTGTCTCTTTTTCCTCTGTTCCTAAAACTGCCTGCTGGGAATCCAGAGAGGAGCTGCCTTGTTTCATGTCAGCAATGGGGAACTGAGAGATTGTTGAGCAAAACAGCTGAAGATATTAATGACTAAAGTACCCTGTTAAATTTGTAGCTAATAGAGCTGGGGAGAGCCTGGAAAAGAGCTATCTGAATGTTTTGTGGAAGTTACCAACACAGAAGCTGGTGTTTTCAAACATAATCCACCCGATCCTTCCCATTCCCTCTGCTTCCTGCCAGCGGGAAGCATTCACACCTCCTTTTGTAGAAGAGACTTTCCCTTTGGCCACTTCCACATGACAGATGGTATCTTAAACTGTCCAGAAAAGGTAATTTTAGAGTAAATCAGAGCCATCTCCTGCTCACCATAGCACTGTCAGAATTCCTACAACAGCCATAGTGACAACCTCCTCTGATGGTGTATTCTCAGAGACTACTCCATCAGGTTAGGCCAAGGCAACATCCTTTTGCCAGCCCAGTATCATCTTTCCACGTTTGCTCCATTGGCTTTTATAATCAAGGCTTACTTTATTCAAAGTGTCAAATTGCTTTGCGATGAAGCAAAGGAGAAGCATTTCATTCTAGAAAACACGACAGTGTATTTAATTGGTATTGAGTTGCAGCCGCCACTAATGGATTTTAAAAATACAATAATCAAAAGGAAATCAGCATAAACGGACATGGAGATAAAATGTTCTGACATATCCGGTGACCTGACCTGTACTGCTGCGACAGTGTCAGGCCACAATACAGAAACAAACTTCATAATTCTCAAGCAAAATAACCACAAAGCAATAATTCTTCAGTGAAGAAATTCAGTAGCTTTTCTGATTTCAGTTGTCATAAACCATTTTACTTCTTGTGTTGACACCAGCAGCTCAGGCCAGCCCAGTAGAAGTTGTCCCATGTTTATCCTCTCATACTTCATGTAAGATCCTCTCCCCGTCGTACTTGGCATTGTGATTCCTTGACAGACTGTGTAATCCCTGTTATCCGTGGTGGAGCCTGGCAGGGTGAGCTCTTGCACTGCTGAGGGGACTGTCCCCTTCTTTGAAGGTATGGGAAGAGGTTCCTGGGAGCACAACCCCATGCAAAGCTTGGAGCAAGGCAAGGAGGCCACTTTTTCTGACCTGTTTTCTGCCAAGTGGGGTTTGTTCTAGTGGTTAAACCCAGAAATGAATAACACGATGTTTGTGTACTGGTGTGTCCTGGAATTTCTCTCTTCTGAGCCTGGAATTATTATCCCGAGTTAAATGTTTTGAATTGCTTATTTTGGGAACCCAATGGAAAAAAAAAAAAAAGCCGGTTTTTGTTCTTTGTTTCATCTTAGCGCCCCAGCACAAACCCCCTGTGCACAGGGTGCAGAGACTGAGGTCCTGTCAGTTTGATTTGCTTTGTCAGAGTGCCCACTGAGTCAGGACAGAATTCTCCGCACAGGAAGGAGCTGGCAGTGCCCTGGGCCATATGGAACTTGGCACTCGTGTGCCTCCCCTGCCATGGGAGAAGCAACGGCCACACTGATTAACGTCCCTTTTGCTGTTGAGCTGCAGTCAAAGCATGAGGATTGCCATCACCTTGGCTTGCCCAGCTCTTTAGAGTGTGTCGACTCATGGAAAAGTCCTGGGAACCAGGTGCTACAAAGCAAAACCCTTTATTCCTCCGACATGTCTTTGCTGGGAACTGACACAGCCAAATGCTTCCAGGTAGGGCGTTCGAGGGTGCTGACCCCTAAAAGTGGCCAAGGTGGATGCAGGTGAGCATCCAGGTCATGATGCTAAGCCAGGGTGCCCCCAAAACCCCACTGTGTGGGAACCAGCTCTGCCATTTAGCCAACAGCTAGTTCCTTCTCGCTGCTTATCCTCCTCCAGGCTCTTACTGCAATTCTCTTTGGTGGGTTAACCATCATCCAGCGGGGCTTTGTGAACCCTACCAGTTCTCCTCCAAAGCCATAAACCTATTGTATGTTCTGATGGGGAGGAACCTGGTAAACAAATCCCGTTGTCACACAGGCCACGTCCTTTCAACAGGCACCGTGGTTTTCCTGCGATAGCCTTTGCTGCAGTTCGGCTCATGCTTGAATACCTTGCTGAATATGATGGACTTAAACATGTGCTAAGTGCTTTGCTGAACTGGGTCTTTCTCCTGATTTATGCCAGGGTAGATTAAAATAGAATCAGCCCCTTAAGTGGTCTGTGCCGCGTGTTGTCAGCGCGCCGAGACACTGAGTCTGCGCTTGTGTTTTAATTAAAGGTTCCACCTATTTACATGGAGTCAATCAATCTCGGCACAAAAACCTCTTTGCAGTTGATTAGCGCTGTAGTGCAGACAAATGGCATTAAGCACAAATGGCTTTCTGGAGAAGTAATTCATCTGTGTGGAATACAATTATTTTAACCGATGCCGTCGTGCGAACAATCCTGCCCAGCTTGGTGCCCCCTGTGTGTGCAGGGGTGTGCTGGCTCTTTTGGCTCTGAGCTGTGATGCCAGTGGTGTGGTGGGTATCCAAAAGGGTCCAGCTGCATCTCCAAAACCACCACCCAGCTCTACCTGTGTTTCCAGAGCCAGGGCTGGTATTTGGAGCTGGGCTCGAGACCCTGCAATGGTGTTAATTACATCATACAGAGAACAGAAATGAGCAAGACGTGGCTTTACTGATAGATTTTTAGTAGTCTCAAGGCTAATGGGTGTTTTAATGGGAAAATGCAGCATTTGGGCCTGTTGGAACAGCAATAAGGGAGTCTATGGGCTATCATTAATATACTCCTGGTGATTAAGATCATTCTTCCCTCAGACCCACGTCTCTCAACATACTCAAGGCGTTTATTAGTGGTCCATTATATGCCCACTTCTATCTTACTGCTTAATTTGAGCGCTAATTAACATCATCGTGCCTTCTAAAGCACAAATGGCTCTTGGTAGGATTTCATTATCTCCAGGCTCTGCACATTGAGAGAGCCAAACTTCACCTGAAGAGCCAGCTCCGTGGGCTCACGGGGCTGGGGACAGGGGGGTGCCACCTCCAGGTGCCACCTCCCAGGTCTCACAGTTGGGGGGAAGCCGGTGGGAAGGAAATCCATGACTTCATTTCCCAAAGAGCTGGGGCAGTAGCCAGCAGGACTGCTTAGATGTCTAAACACTGGCTTAATTATCTGGCTGAAGGAACGGGGGCCCAGGGCTCGGGTTTGCTGCTGCTGTGAACTCCGCTCGCTCTCGCTGGCTAGCCTGGAGCAGAGCCAACCCAAAATGGAAAGGTTTACTGGTTCCAGCTTCCCTGTGTATTTCGCTGCCTTCTCGGGAAGGATAGAGTTCAATCAGCCTTTGAAAGCCAGTGAGGGGTTTTTTCCCCCCTAAATGTCTTAAAATAAACCTCCTCTGCTGCAGTTCAAGGCCTATCTCCTTCCCAGCAGTAGGGAAAATGAACACCATCCCTTTCTGAAGCAGCCTTTTATGGATTTGGGGACTTTTATCATTTCTTCCCAAGGCTTTTCTTCTCTGTAAACTGAATTATGCTCATTCCTTCTGCACATCCCCATGGGGGGAAGAACTGTGCTTTATCTCCTTGTTCTCCTCCATCTCAGCTCCTCCAGCTCCTTCCCATCTGGGCACTGTAAAGTCCCTACTGGTGCTACCCTTGGCAATAGCTCCTACTGGGATATTGACTGATTTCCCCCACCAAAAAACAAGACATTTCTGTCTCGTGTAATAATCCCCAGGTCCCCTTCTGCAGGGCTGCTGCCTAAGCACTCATTTTGCATCTTATATTTTTACAGCTAATTATTCTTCATTAAGTGCTGTAGGTTCTAACATTGCTGGACTGCTGCCTGCTTTTTTTCTTTAATGATGCTTCCCGACTTCTCCTCCCAAACTCTTCCCAGTGATATTTGAGCCTCTCTATAGTCTAATACCTTCTGCTATTAGTCTTTTGAAACACAGCAGAGAAGACACCCATTTTGACAGCATCCCCAGTAGTGTTTGAGAATGAGTAAAAGCACTAAAGGGAAAACCTGTCTGTCGGGAGGGAATAGTCTGCTCCCTCCTGCCTCCAGCCTCTGCAGGAGTTAGTTTTCCTTCTCAGAAATGCATTTGTCGCCCCCTCCTTGGCACTGCTCTAACTGAGAGGCGGGAGGGGGCCGTGTGAGTGGGGGTCCCCTCCCAGCACACTGGGGAGAGTGGCTTTGCAGAGAGCTAAAATGACAGCACCATGGGGACAGAGCCAGCCCTCACAGCACTAATACTTAAAGGCAATCTGAGTTGAAACCAGGTTAGTGAGGAAGCAGGTAGGCAAAGGCTGGCGATGTTGTTTTCCCCTTTGGGATTGCTCTTCTTTGGCCTTTTGGCTCAAACTGAATGTAGTATTAGTTTAATATCTGATCCATCCCCTGTCAGGAGGCTGTCAGGGCTTTTGTAAAGGCTTTGACACCGTATATATTTCTTTTGCTGCCAGCTTGTTACGAACCTGCCCTGTCATGATCTGGGGTTTAGCCTTCACAGCTGACATACAGACTTGTGTGGTGAAGGAGCAGCAAAATTAAGTGCAATTTCTCAGCAAAGATAAGCACCAAGCTGAGCAAGGAAGCGAGCTCCGGCTCGGCAGCAGGCACGGCGCTTCCCCTGCACCGGCGGAGACAGACAAGGTGTTGGTATGAATAAAAACTGGGTGCCAGGGAGAGGCTGTCAGTGACATTACTACCTGTCACACGTGTGTAAAGTCATCAAACAGCAGGTGGGCGGCCGTGACAGCCCTGGGAAAGACATCTCCATTAGCGCTCAGCGCCGCGCTGGTGCGGGCTTGCAGCGTGTTAAGGGCAGGCAGGCTGTTCCACTTAAGGTGGAAAATGATATATTCGGCAAAGGGAGTAATTCGATTTGGCTGAGGTTCACAGTGTTTTGGAATCTGATGTGTCTTCCTACTATTGGATACTGCCCCAGATTGCCAGTGCTGCAGCATATTGCCTCTCCCTCTCAGGCTGCACGGAGTAAATGAGCTTCTGAGCCTGATGGTACGGATTTTGTACCCAGATGGGCAACTTCTCTCCTCTTCTGCTATAAAATGGATTTCGAGTTTGCAAGAAAATACAGCAAGCAGGATATTCCTCCACAATCTGAGTTATAAAAGCAGACAGTGGTTGCATCCAGCAATCTTTTTCCTGTCCCAAAATCTTCTGCCCATCTCAGACTAAAACTGGTTTCTAGAAGTAGCCTTTGCCAATGCTGGTTTTGTGCTGGAGGCGTTCCCAGTGGTGGGTGTTGGTTTTTTTCTCCACTGTGTTACTGAGGTGCAGGGAGGTGTGGATGTGACAGAGTGTGCTGGCAGCTGGATCACTGGGGACTCAGCGTGAGATCTGGACAGCATTGGTTTGGGGAGGCGAGGATCTAACTGGAGCCTCTGCGGGCACTTGGGGGAAGATGAGGCTGTGTCTGCTGCAGGGGAGGAAGGAAGCACACCAGCTTCAAATGCGTCCCCAGGGGCCATGTGTGCCAGCAGCTGGATGCTGTCTGACTGCAGCCACCTTGTTAAACTGCTTTCCTTCCCCTGCTAAACCCGGCACTGACAGTTTGCACGAGCTTAATGGCTCATGCCAGCGTGGTGCTGGGCTGGGTGAGAGCTTGGAGGCGGCGCTGAGGCTGGTTGCAGAGAGAGGCTGTCCTCTCCTGGAGCCATGGGGGAACGGCTCAGCCTTGGGGGGACCCTGGGGTGCAGTGTGGTGACAACTGTGGTGCAGCAAAACCCAGCCCAGGCAGAGCATGACAAGGGCCAGCACCAGCTGCCTGCTCCGAGGAACCCGCCCACGCTGCCAGGAACACCCTCAGATTTGATGCCAACTTTTAATTGCATGAATTTAATTATAGGGATTTTCTGGATGTAGCAGGGGCTGTGAGCATTTCCCCTGCAGCTGGGAGCGTACAGTTCCCCTGTGCAACCAGGGCTCAGTGCAGGGAGAGCAGGTGGCACGAGCCCAGCCGTGGTGGCACTGGGCTGGAAGGGCTGAGTAGCCTGGAGTTGGACTGGTTAGAAAACGATCCTCTTCTTTCTGGGATCTTGTGCAATTTTCTACACTGCAGAACAGCTTCAGCAAGGAACCCTGAGTCCTGCTTCTTGCTCTGATGGTTTGGAGCCTGCAGGAGAGCTGCAGGAGAGTGGACCAACTCTGTGCAATGATGGTGGTACTGCCACCTGTGCTCTGGTCACTCTGCCATCCCCATTCTCCCTATGAACTGTGCCTTTCTCAGGTTTACAAGGGGGTCTAAAATCAGTTCAACTCTCCCAGACCAAGGATGGTTGGAAGAATAGATAAGAAAGAAATGGGTGGAAGCCCTCTGGGATAGCCCTGCTCTTTCCCCTCTCACCTGCTCAAGCTGGAGAGCTGTTCCTGGCTGACATGGGGCAGCAACAGTTTCTCCTGTGTCACCAGAGACACACACAGCAGTGGGTTCCAGACAGCTTAAGCAATACCTTAGTTACTGAAGATCCACAAACTCTTACCATTGGACCCTATGGCTTGACGCTGAGTTGAGAGTTTGGGGCTTGAAGCTGTTTCATTCCTCTGTGTTCCCCGTAGGGTTTTGCTTTGCCACCGCTTGGCCTGCACGTCCCTGCAGTAATAAGGTCTGCACGTGGAGCAGCACTGCCTTCCTCCCCCCAGCCCTCCCTCCTCGGGGCTCCCTAGAGCTTTCACTGTGCTTATTCCTGCCATTTTCCCACTTTGCACTGTTTAAAAACAAGCAAGCAAGAGCTCCCTGGAGCCAACCGCTCATTTGCTGGCAAGGACTGCCTGTTAATCAATTAAAGCTCTGCGAATGTATTTGCAGCAGGGTGGATGATTAAGATGCTTTCTGTCTCTAATGCATGCCTGTGGGAGGCTCGCCTGCGTGTGAAGGGGCAGGTGTGTTGGCCTGGAAGTCCTGCAATTCTGCTTTTATAGGTTTTGGTATAAAGAAGTCAGCTTTTATGGACAGTGAGGGAAGGGGGAAAGGTTTGGCAACCACCAGTCTTTGCCCTAATGGAAGTTGTTAGAGGAGCCCAGTGTGCAGGGCAGGATTTGCTGATTGCTCTGAAGTGGCTCTGGGAGAACATCCCCCCAGGGACCATCACGTGCAGAAGAGGTGACTCAGGGGGGCAGTGAAGGAAAGGGGCTGATGTGGAGGATATTCAGGAAAATCAACAGAAAAGGTACTGCTGAGGGCAGCGTTGAAACAGCGTCAGTTTGTAGCCAGGCAGAAACTACCCCTGAACTGGCCACCACCCCAAAATCCATACCAAGTCAAGCCAAAGAAGTCTCTGCGCCAGCACAATTTACTGAAATGTGGTTTAATAGAAAGAGTTTCGAAGGGCTGGGAGTGATTGGCTCAGGTCTGATATTTAGTTAGACATTTCACTATTTGGCAAGAGCAAGATCCAAGTCTTGGCCCAGGGCAGGACTTTGCAGTCAAGTGCTCTGGGCATGGGGTTATTCTATGGGGGAAATGCTGAGGTGGAAGGAAAATGGCTGGAGAAGCAGCTAAATTTGGGAGATGGAAACCAAGGCATCCAGCTGGGAGTCGTTCAGCACAAAACCCAGCGTGGCTGGTTGTGCTGGCACAGGGAGATGAGTGACCAGGGAGAAGGGACTTGGGGGGCTGATGGGATCTGAGGCAAATGGAAAAGGGATGCTCCACCAGGATCCCAGCACAGCCCCAGGGAAAGCACATGGTTTCTTTAGAAGTTGCAAAAACAACCCCTCCGGTCTGCCAATGCATTGGGAATACTCAAAGAGAATTAATCAAGACAACTAGTGATTTGAAAAAAATATATTTATTATTTTAATAACAAGGTTTCAGACTACCATTTAGTCGGTAAAATAAACTAAGTGCGGTGGCCAGAGCAGAGCCCTGCCCTGCAGCTGCCACCAGAGAGCATCCTTGTATACTTTTTCTGTGGAAAAAACAGCACCGAGCTGGGAAATAACCCATCTTTCAACAGCCTGTCTCTTTTTAAGTGCTTCCCAGTCAGTTAAAGATACAATAATTGAAAGTTGTCTATCAATCATGTTAGCAGACAAAACAACATTGTTTCTCTTCTCTTTTTCTCCAAAGTACTATAGCTTGATCAGCCTAACAATGTGAACAAAAGCACCAAGTCAAAAATCCCACTTAAATGTTTTCAGCTATAAAAGCACATCATCTTTGGGGAGGGAAGGTGCAAAATTCATTGTTTAGAAGCGTTCTAGGGGAATGCTCAAAAAGAAAAAAGAAAAAAAAAGAATAGTCTACTTGCCCATGAAATATCTTTTGGGATGAATTAAAAAAAACCTGCCAAGAAATTTGCGTGTCTGCCCATCTGTAGCCCCTTCATCTGAAGCAGCTGATGTATGTGGCCAGTGGAAGAGGTCAGGGGATCAAGCTTTGACTCGTTTTGGTGCTTTCTTGGAGTTTAATACCATGCTAAAGAGAGGTTTGCACTTCAGGGCCCCGTGGATGCCGGGATGGGCCGTGGCTCTGAAGGGCTCTGTAAATGATATTCTTGTTTTCCCTTTTGCCATCCAGGAGCTGCCCAGTGTCCAGGCTCTTCAAGGGTTCACTGGTCACATCAGGGCTCCTCCCCAGGTTTTAGGCGAAGATTTCATAAATCTATTTCTCCCCAGAAGTCCTTGACTGGGCCATACTGGTGTCTGTGTAGGTGGGTGACACCCACATAGGGCTGGGACAGGAGCATCTTTGCTTTGCAAGAAACGGCTTCCCATGTTTATTTCTCCACATCCAGGGAGAGCTTTTAAGTGGTTTCAGTAAACAAAAAAAAAGAAGCTTTGTTGGCTACAGGTCTGAAAAGTGGCAGCTCCTGCAGGCTGACAGGAACCTGTTGTCCACACGGGATCACATAGCAAAGGGCTTGCCAGAGCTTTCTGCTTTTCCAGGGCAGGTTCTGCATTGCTGCTTGTTCTGTTTGTTTTCATGGCAGGGTTGCATTGGGTTTGTGTTTCTATATATACATTTATACAAACTGGTTCAGCAGAGGATGCTGGAACAGGTCTAAGGTGAGTCCACGGAAGAGTAGAAGACAAATTTCTCAATGCAAATAATTTCCTTTTCCCAGTCAGTTGGGGAAAAGGGAAATAAATAAGCAGTGAGAGGCACCATCGTTTTTGTAATGACTTGAGCAGCAGCGGGACCAGCTCTCTGTGAGTCACAGCAGCAGCTCTCACTGCCATCATCGCTCCCCTTCGCAGGCATTAACCAGCGGTTTTAGGGAGGTTTAAAATTAGTGGTCTGTTAGTTGCTGTGAGTTTCCCTCTCTGTGCAGTCTGCTGGGAACACCACAGCCTTTATAGCTCATAGACACCGTCCCCAAGATGACTTTTAGCTCTGGATGATTACAGCTTGGTTAACTGAACCGCAGACGTTACCCAAAATGTGGTCATTGCATCTTAGTGCCTCATACCTGTGATGTTTGTTGCCTCCTCTGGGTGTTGTTCATTTGGGCTTTTGCTGACTACTTAGAGGGGTGGGGGTGTCTCTGAGCTGCCCTTTTCCTGGTGTGGTCCAGACTAGCAAAATGCTTCAGTCAGGCTGTAATCAGGGTTCCCCTCCAGCTAAACCTTTGAACTGTGAAGTCACAGGTCTACCACAGAGCAAGCACATTTCCAGGAGTTCTCAACATATGTGGTTTTGGTTAGATGGGCAAAATGAATTCAACCTGTGGTTGCTGTATTTTAGTTCTCTTTCTCCTCCCTACAGATGATTTTCTGAGTTAATTCCACTTCTGTTGCAAGAAACTCATAAAGATGTTATTGCTCAGTCTCTCTCAGTCTCCTTGTTAATATAACACAAGGATAAGCAAAGTTCATGGAAACTGCCCACACTGGAGGAATGGAACAAGAAGGCATTTGTGAGCACTGCGGGTTTTTCAAAGCTTCTTTGTTCAGAGATAGGGAAAACAACCTGTGAAACTTCACCGTGACAATGGGTGCTGCAGATTTAAGGCTATGGAAAGGAGTCATCTCCCCAGATGTAGGTTGGCATGTGGGTTCCCAATCACAAATATGACTTATGATTCATTCCAGCACACTGGTGATGGGGGGAGGGAGTCTATATTAGGACAAATGCTGAATGACAATGGACAGCTCACAACTGAAGAACATGGAGAATGAGGTCATATGAGATGAAATGCTTCATCACTGCCAGACACATGCTCATTTACTGAAAGAGTAAGAAATTTCAAGTTATTTTCATCAGGGTAAATACTCATTTGCCAGCAGACAGACATCTCTGAGTTTGTTTTGGGCTTGGAGCAGCGTCCCACCAGCCCATCAGGTACCACTCCAGAGCACATTGTTTCCTCTGCAGTCTCCAGTGTCTGGAAAAAAGTGGTTCTACCCAAGGGGCACCTCATGCCAAGTACATGGCAATTTTCAAAAAACAACAGTTACAAGACTCCTTAAAAACAGATTGTAATGCAAATGTAGACCCTTGTGATTCAAGCTGTGAAATATCCTCTCATTTTTTGAGGCGTAAGAAGATATTTCTCTGATTTTTTACTTTTTGTTACAGCTTTAATCTAGAAGGATGCTGCCTTGCACAGGAATGCTGTTTTATAGCTAAGATAACGGGTGTGGAGCACCATCAGCTTGATCATTTTGGCATTTCCAGGTGTGCAACACTATTCTCTCAGGATCAGCAAAGGTGGTCCCGTGCTACCCTTTGCCTTTGCATTGAACTTACAGTCTGAAGGCATTTTGCCCCCTCCCTCGAATCTCATGAAATATATAAAGGTTCAGAACTTTTTCTTGATGCCCTGTCTTTGGAGGACCACCTTGGCATGCCAACAGCTTAGGCAAGTGGTGTCAGCCAGCTGGGATTTGTGCCACCCATGGGAATGGCCAGTTGGAGCGAGAGGAAGAAATGCTGATAGGGAAGAGTTGGGTGTCTTTCATCTGGAAGGAACAATGTGGGTACGTTTATTGGCGGTGATGTCAGGCATGTGCCTCGATTTTGTCCCTCGTGGGTCCCAGGGTTGTCCTGAGCTCTGGGCATCTCTTGGCTGCAGCCTGCTCCCACCAGTCCTTCATTCTGCCATCCAGACCTTTTTTCCACTGAGCCAGAGGGATTACTGGCTGCTTTGAATATACTCATGCAAAGCAGAGAGTTAAAACTCAAACTCCCATCTGTTCGTAATAAAACATCTTCACTGGCTGAATTTGACTAATTTAGTGATTACTGTCGGGAGAGTATGGTCTCTCCAAGCCCTCCAGCTGTTCCACCATGGAAAGCCTCTTGCCTCCATGTAAAGGATTGCAATCATTTCCTCTGTGTTTTCTATCTAGTTTTGTGACAATAATTCAGCAAGTCCACTCCAGCCAGCTGTTCTTCAGGCCTCCTGGCCCACATGGCTTACACAAGGCTGCTGGTGAATCAGTCTTTCCAGCAATTTTGCATCTGTCCTTAGCTCTTGAAGTCTTTCCAGCAGTTCTCAATATACGGTTCTCAATTTCACAGCACCCCCCACGGTGATTCAGTGGCCTCTGAAACCTCCTCACTGTGCTCCAGTTCCTCACTTCCCAGTCTGGTGACAGTCATTGAAAATATTGTACAAGTGACACTTCCAATAATTCAGCAGTAATTTAAACTCTCGGTAGTAATTCACAGATTATTAGGTGGGTTTTCCCTGGCGTCTCCCTGCAGATCAGGACTTGGATCTCTCTGAGTCAGGTACAACAGTATCTGAAGTCTGTCTCCAGCTAAAGCTCAGACTTCTGGTGGTGAGGGAACTCCACAGTGTGGGCAAGAGACCCTGAAATGATGCTTAAGGTGTCCTTGGGGTTGTTCATCCTGATGAAAGGAAGGCTTTGGTGAGACCTTTTTGTAGCCTTTCAATGTCTAAGGGGAGCTTGTAAGAAAGACGGAAACAGAGTTTTTAGTAGGGTCTGTTGTGACAAGAGGTGATGGTTTTAAACTAAAGGAGAGTAGATTTAGCCTAGACATAAAGAAGAAAATTTTTAGTTAGGATGGTGAGGCCCTGGCACAGGGTGCCCAGAGAAGCTGTGGCTGTCCCATCCCTGGCAGTGTCCAAGGCCAGGTTGGATGGGGCTTGGAGCAACCTGGGCTGGTGGAAGGTGTCCATGGCCAGGGCCTGAAATGAGGAAGTCCCTTCTGTTCTGATCATTCTGTGACCACACGTCCCCAGGCAGACCGGGTAGATCAAGGGCTCCTGGCTCCCTTTCACTGGCTTCCTTTTGCTCCCCAGCGTCTCCTCTCCTGGGGCCGCTTTGTGCAAGCAGAGACATTTCAAGTGCTCTGTTCACAATCCCCCCGGCTGTAAGCGTTGCCTCCTTTCTCTTTGCTGCTTACCAAACCCCAAGGGTGGTCCCTGATTTCCTGGGCAGGTTTCATTCAAGCTTTTCTCCCCATGCTGTGCCATGCTCCCCATTCTGTCCTGTCCCTCCTTTCTCTTCTCTCAGTTTGGGCTGTGCTTTGCAGAGGCACTTGGCATCTATCACAGCAAGGAGGCTCCAGCTTCGTTGTCTTTTTTCTTTCTGTCTCTTCAGAAATATGGATGAGCATGCAGCAGCTTCTGCTTTTCTGCGCCTTGGGGTTCTCCTCCCTTCCAGTTGATAGGAAAAGTCCGGCTTTAGCTTTCTGGATGCTGTACTGTCCCTTAAATCCTCCCAGAGTTGCTGAGGCATTGGTCCACACTGTAATCACTGAAGGATTACAACCAGTGTCATTCCATATTAGTGGGATTATTAAGTAAAATTGGCTTATAGGATCCAGCCTGCTGGCAGCTTACCCCAGCTGAACAACAGCTGCACATCCCTTCTGCTGCCCTCCCCATGCTGCCTTCCTGCCACACTTCTCATTGATTTTAAATTTTGCTATTCACTTTTAAAGCACTCAGGGGCTTGGGGTTTTCCTGCATCATTGATTTATTGCTTTCCTGGGAGTTAGGATCAGCTTCAAGATCTTCATTCATCAGTCTGTTGTCAGTGTCAGGGGTTTGCCCACTGAAATGCTCCAGACCTGGTGCTGGGGGTGTCCAGTCAGAATTTGGAGCCGGTTTGTTTGTGACAACCTGGTTTTGCTCCCTATAAGCTGCCCTTCTTTCAGAGCAGAGGTGGTGTCTGCACCGTGTTTGGTTCCCTGCGGTGCTGGCACTGGGGTCATGTGCAGGATATGGAAAGATGCTGCTCAGCAGCTTCTGAGTTTGGGAGGAATTGTTAGCAACTGTTTTGGCCTTTACATGAGCGCTGGCTGCCCAGCATGAGCACTGTGCTAAACAGCCTGGAGATGGAGAGACCCTTTCCTGAGCTTATTACTTCCATTTTTCAGACCTTCAGAAGGGGGAGGAAAAGCACCAGACTTTTCCAGCCCTGCAGTCACCAGATGAAAGAAGCTTTTGAAAGCTTCAATCAGAGGGTAATGTTGCCAGGGAGGGCTGAGTGAGGATGTGTGAGGTTTGGTATTGCAAGGGAGTGCTGTGCTGTGGTGGGCACCCAGAAAAATAGGCTAAAAAATGGGTAAAAGTGCTGCTGCTCCAGCTCGACCTTACCTTTAACAAAACTCTTGCCCTCCCTTTTGCATCACTGGGATGTGTAACTTTTTTTTCCTTACTGTTGATGAAGTAATTGGTTACAGTGCAGGGCCTGTGTCCATTGGCACATCTGCTCAGACACTTGTACCCTTTGATACACGCTCTGCCTACAAGCAACACGTTTGTTCCTCGTCTGAGCGAGCGTGATCGCATCCCCTCATTGCCCCATCTGAATTTTAAAAAGAAAACTAATGAAGAAGATTATTGCACCATGACAATAACAACGCTAATTGATCACCAGCACAGCAGTGCCTTGGGGATGTTTCTGGAAGCTGCCTTGGTGAATTCATAAGTGTGTGAGGGCTCTCTAATTTAACAGAGTTCCTGCCTTGGGTAAAGGTCCCTTGACTTGACCAAGGTTTAGAGTTTCATTCTCAGTATTATCACAAAAATTGTCATAATTAAGTGCAGCCAATTTTTATTCTCACTTGCTACTGCCATAGCAATAACCTTTTCCTCAGTCCAAGGCTGGATACTGTGTTTGACCCGGACCCAGCCCGCAGTCTGTGCTCATTCCCGTTTCACCCGTGTGTGACCCAGGAAGGTCCATTGCCTCCAGCAGCCAGGCTGGGGAAATCCAGGAAGAGCACAGGGAAAGTTTACTCACCATTAGCACAAGCAAAGATGCCAGAGCAAAGCAGGTGACCTGCTGGAAGCTGAGGAGAAAACTCAGGAGAGCTGCAACTCTTAGTTACGAAAATCATAGAACTGAGTTAAAATTAATACAAGACAAAAGAGGACTGAGATGACTCGGGTCTTGCCCAAGGAATTTAATTTAAAACTGTAACTTTGGGAAGTACCGGGTTGTTTTGCTCTGTGTTTGTGTAAGCAGCCAGGATGAGGATTACTGCGAGCACAAGACTCTGCCTGGCGTACTTCCAGCGGGGGAGCAGGAGGTTAGAGCTGCATAAGTCTCCTCTGTTGTGCTGGGGAGCTTCGCTAAGCTGCCTGACACCACTTGATCCTCCTGGATATAGGGAGGAGCTTTGCATCATCTGCAAAAAATTAGGGGTTATAGGCAGAGCGTCACGAGGAGCGCCTGTGTAAGTGAATTGCGGCGCCGACGTGTACGGCGTGGAGCGAGTGCCCGGAGCAGTGGGAGGCTCTGCCCGTGCTCAGGTACTGCAGAGCTGCCAGTGCTGCACACCTGGGTCTGGGTCCTGGGCACACCCTTGCCATGTACCACTCAGGGTTCTGCCATACCCAGCAGTCTCTGGCAGGTGGTTCATACCCTCCTCTGCTGCGAGAGGCACGGGCGGCTGTTACGAATGGAGTGTGGAACCCAAACAGAGCCCCAGCCCTCATTAAAACCTGTACTCGTGACAGCCTCTAGACATGCTCTCAGCTCCAGCAGCTCCCCACACTGCAGCACATCACTTGGAGCCAAGTGTATAGGCTGGCCATGCACGGTGGGGATGTGGAGCATCCTGTGGTCCTCAGGCTGGACCAGAGGCTGTGACCCCAGAGGGAGACAGAGGTTGGAGAGGAGACAGAAGGGCACAACATCACACTCCCAGGGCTCTCCAGGGAAATTTTCTGAGCAAAAATGGTGTCTATTAGGCTATGTTTCTGCTTTGGGCAAGAGAAAAAGTTTGGTGTCTTTTTGGTGTAAAAAGGGTGAAATGATGCATGTATCAAGCTAATTCCTTCTTGCACCATTAGATTAACAAAGAATAGTCACTGCAATCCATGGGGCAAGAGAGAGCATTTGCAAGACTTTCTTCATGTCTTAACAATTCTCACCAGTCCATTGAGAAAGTCCCAGGGAAGTCCTGAATTTCATCAGAGATAATTGTGGTGCTTTCCCTTTTCCCTTGTCTAAATCTCCCTTCCCGTTTCTGCCCAGCCCGGAGATGCTGCTCTTGGAGGAACCCCCTTTCCCTTCCTCACCTTATTCCAACTTCTGCTGTGTCTTGTAGACCTGAGGGATGGTGTTAGCGTTTGCCTGGGTGCCCTTGGAGGACAGGGGGACCATTCCTTGCCGTGCTAAGCACATGGTAGTGCTCCCAAAAACCCATGGCACATGTAGCTAGAACATGACTGCATCTTGCTTGCTCTCTGCATTACAAACTGTGTGCTAAGGGTGAAATACATAAATGAGTAAATCATTGGCATTGTAACACTGCAGACAACTGGAGACATGATATAAATACTAAAGGCTGGATCTCTGCTTCCCAGCAGTGTTTGATGTGGGCCACAGACACATCACCCCCAGGGACTTCTGGTCCCCGAGGACCTGATTTACGCCACTGCTGGAGATCAAAAGCCAGGATGTGGTGTGGCACAGCTATCATATCAGATATCCACATTTTGTTCAGCTCCAGGTCTGGTGAGACAATGCTAAAACGCAGCCATTGGCAAACCAGGAATTAAATGATCTGTGTTGGCTGGTTTAGGGAGGGGATTCATTGTTTTCATCACGTGCCAGCACTGGTTCAGTCACATATGGAGCAAAAGAAGAGGCTTTATAAGGCTTTAGGAGCTGGCTGGATACCAGAACCTGAGCCCTGCTCGATGTAGAGTTTATCCTTACAAAACTCATCTTATAGTCATGGAAATGAGCGGGTCTGGAGTCCTCTCATGCAGCTCAGGATTGCTGTAACTGTTGATGAGAGCTCTGGGTACTCCGACCTGTGAAAAATCATTTCATGAAGCCCTAAAGTGCCTGATGTGTTGTGAATAAGTTCCTTTATTTGCTTTCTAATATTTATCATGCCTACCATGGAGCACAGATGGGGCACTGGCACATACTCTAGTGGAGTTTTCTACCTGGGCAGGAGCATCTGTTACTTGCTTTTTAACCAGAGCTCCTTAGCATCCCTTAGCTCTAAGGAGACCAAATTGTGGGCTTCTCCTCCAGCACGAGGTCAGCCTGTAGATCCATCTGATGTTCCCACACTCAAATCCCCAGCAAACGTCATCTCTGGGGGCTTCTCCTCACTGCCTGTCACAACTTGGGATCACAGTGTGAAGTTTCTTCCACTGGAAAATCTGTATCCCTGAGTATTCTGGATTGTGCCCCCGAGGGTACAACATCTAAACTGTACATCGCTGTATATTAGTCTACGGCTTTTACAAATATGAATTTAAATAGTCTATTATCTCAAAGCACTGTTAATGTTGTTATTCCCACTTCTTAGATGTATGCTCCATACTGAATATGCTACAAGTTCATTAGCTCCCATTTTATGTTGCATAAATTTGTAGCCTGCCCTTTCTAAAGAGAAGATGAAACCTGACTGTAAAATTTACTGAACAATAGTTCCAATGTAGCTTAATTAGTAGCTTGCAAGGATTTTGCAAGCATCTGAGATCCCTTGAAATGCTTGAGTCATTTTATTATTAGATTTAGGTAAAATATTTCAGATTAATAGTACATTTGAGCATTTATTAAACTCTAGGCAGCACTTTAAAACAACAAAAAATGGTTTATCGCATTTATAACTGCCTCAAGGAAGAGCAACTTGTATGTGACTCAGGCTCTGCTCTTTTTTCCTCTGTGCTGGGTTGTGGCTGGAGTTCTGAGGGAAGCTGAGCAGCCCGGGAGGAGAAGAGGCTTCATTTCATGGACTGCTCTATTGCTCCTGAGTTTGCTTCTGAGAACAAGTAGATGGCAACCTTTAAATTGGAGTGTTCTGCTGGGGAGGTGGAGAAGGGGTCTGCTGCTTGAAAGGCAGTGCCTTCAAAAATGTAATTTCCTGTAAAAGTGCTGAAGATGGGCACTAAACTTTCAGGTACCCTTTGCCTAAAGGACACTTTTGCTGTCATTTGACATGTTTTGGAGGGACATTGGGCTGTCTAAGCTTGGTCTTCGTCACTCTGCTGTGCCACATAACGTTGATTCTGTGCAGACTTCTGATCTCTCCAGTACTTGCTGGTCACACAGAGCGGCTGACGCACAAACCAGTGTGGGTTTTTATGTTGGTGCATGAAGACTCACAGGTTTTAAAGACTGCTGCTGGGAACACCTTGTTAACAGACAGGAGTTCTTGTGGCACAATAAAAAGGAAGAACAAATCTCTCCGTGGGGAGATTTAAAACTTTCTTGACTGAGTTTTCTTAACTTTAGGACATCAAACTTTCCCCACATCTAAGTAAGAGGAGAAGCATCGAAAATATAATGATGCATACATTTATGTCAGCAGAGATCTTTAATCAGGGGCTGAGATGCACGCCTGCCTGCTGGATAGAGGCAGAAGGAAGTAAGTAATATAAGTTAAATAAAGAAGGAAACACCCAGCTCAAAATTGGAGCCTTAGGAAGCAAATTTAAAATGGGTGCAGCAATGTGGCAGTGTGCAGGACCATCGGAGAGGTCCAGCAGGTGCAAGTGTGACTCCTCTGTGGGCTATTCTCCAACACCTCCATTGAAAGTGCCGGGTGAGGCCGGCCGGGCAAGGACAGGCTTTGCCATCAAGGCATCCCAAGGCTCCCAATAGCGATGATGCAAATGCATTCGGAGAGCCCAATTCAGCTCTGTGTGCAAAGGCTGGGCATAACTCACCAAATCAGAGTTTGTGAGACACATCAGCCTAGCGCTGGTTCTCTCCACGGGACTGAATTTCCTCTAAAGCGCTTTCCCATGGTGTGCAAAGTGGAAGCAGGAGCATCAGTGATGCTCACAGCAGGGCCTGCAGTGGAGCAGCGCCGTGGGGATGGCTCAGGGCAACAAGCCTTGTCACCCCGGGTGGGCAGGAGGGAACAGCCAGCCTGGGAAAGAGGGAGATCAGAGAAGACCTTGGAGAGCCATGAGGGGGCTCTGTGCCCCACAGCCAGGCTGGAGCCAGGGAAAGGGGGTCCCAGGGACATCCCCACTGCTGTGCTCCCAGAGGCTGATTCATCCCGTGAGCGACATAAGGACGAGCTGTTTCATTCTTTGCTAATTCACCCTCCGAGGCTTGTGCAGCCCATCCAAGAGCCCCTGTCTGAGCCCCCTTCTGGGTCCGTGGGTGGGAAGTGCTGCTGGGAGAGCGTGGCATGGCACCACAGCACATGCTTCAGTTTGCTTTGTTTGTGCAGTTCGCAGCCCTTCAGCCCTGGTCTCTCCTCTGCTTCTTGCTCTGTCTCCCATCCAGTCCACCAGAGGTGTCTCGGAGTGTTTTCATTGAATGATGCAGGGGGAGGATGGGATGTGCTGAGCTGGCCAAAGCCTTCTCCTGAGGCTCAGGAGAAGCCAATGCAGAAATTCAGCTGTATCTCCACAGTGAGGGTGTACTGGGGAACAACCACCTTGTACTTTGTCTAGTCGATTATCACTGGTAACTTGATGGAAACGTAGGTCCTGCTAAAGATGGTGCTGGGCTTCTATTTTTAGTATATCTGGGTCAAGATCTCCCTTTTTATGTCTGTGATCAAATTCATTATTCACTTGTTGGGCATTGCTTTTATCCTCTTGTTATGTTCAACTACAAGATTAGTGGACCTGACTGTGTTGGTGCCTTTCAGTTCTTTTGTCAAACTAAATAAGAAATTGGGTATTGCACACCCAACCCAAATTCAGTCTCCTCAGGTTTGGTACTTTGGAAGTTTCCTCCATCTAATCAGGGTTGACTTTGAGGTTCATCAAACCTTTGGTTGGACCTGCTAATTTCTGTGTCTACTCAAGTATTTGCAGTCAAGTAAAATAAGGGCATAAAACTCTCCATCACCCACATGCTCCTATCTGGCACATTTCTTCTCCAGCCATGACAAGCCCAGCAAGTGAATCTGGTTTAGTTCAAAGGCAAGTCTCTGTTGCATGAAGGACTTACCTCTGCTCCTGCCCGTTCTGCAACACCCAAGACAAAAGTCCTCCTGCAGCCATCCAAATCAATCTAATTGTAAATAACAGAAAATAGTGCTTTAAATAAATCTCATTTGCATACTGAGAAAAACTCTTCTCCGCTTACTGAATATGGAAATTACCAGTGGAAAATTATTTATCACCACAGTATCAAAATATCAGAGGTTGGCTGGTGCCTTTGGGAAAATCAATTGTGATACAGCAATATTTCTCACTTCTTCATAAATAATGTGATCTGCCAAATTTAATCCAGTTTTGCATTTGATGGTCCCCAGTAGGATGAAAAGGTGAAGCTAATGTCATATAAACAATGCCAAGCATCATCCCCCATGAAATTTTCTGTGACAGTTGAAAGGTGCTGAATTATCCCAAAATAGCCCGGGGACTTCACAGTTCATGCAACCTGGCAGTTTACAACAATGCAAATATTTTGCTGCTCTCTTAGCTGCTGTTCTCTCTTTTTAATTGTAAATTCATTCCCAGTACTTCAGCCTAGAAGGTGAGAGAAAGGAGGGGGTTCATGCTGTGCCATGCACTATCCTCAGTAATGAAATGCTGCAGAGTGAGAATGTGGAGGCAGAAGCAAACATTTGCTAAGTCCAAATGCTTCCCTCTTCACTCACTGCTGATCAACCAAGAGTCTCATCTGCTCCTGTTATAGGGTAATTTTCCCTAAATCTGGCCAAAATGAGAGATTTGTCCAAGGACACATCACAAGCCAAATTGCAGGGTTTTTGCTGTGCAAAAATGATCCTGCTCTTCTGCTCTTTCCCTGCCTTCTCAGCTCCTGAGAACTGTCTCTATTACGTGGGCGCATCATCACTAAGGGAACTCCTTGTTTTTCTTGTCATTATCTGCAAAAGGAGTCTGATGTATATGTAGGATGTTAAAAGTGTACATATTTATTGCAAATTGCCTGAGTGAGATGAACTGCTGCTGAGAGTATTTGAGTTCAGCCCACGAAGTGCTGCTGGCTCCCAGTTCAAGGAAAAGGCTAGGTGTGTTTTTGTGTTTCCTTCACATTCTCTCGGGAAGCATTGCTAGTCTCTGACATCTGAGATCTTAAAGAAAGAGGGGCTGATTGGGAAAAATCCTTTTGCGGTTGTGTCTGTGCTGGGGTTGCTGAATTCGTTTCAGTGGAGGACAGTGGGGTCAGCAGGACGTGATGGACAGATGGTTGCTGCAGAGTGGTTGTGACTGCTGGACTTTTTTCATTCTTTAACCACATCTGCATCAGAGGGAAGCATTGTCTGTCACTCCCAATTTGTCAGGTGCTGCATCTCTGCTTACTTCAGCGGACCTGAGAACTTCTAACTTGCCTATAATGTGGCTAATTACCAAATGAACTATGCTGATGTCCACGTGCCACCGGACCTGAGACCCCCCTGGCAGTGCTTTTGGAAGGGATTTGGCTTGGCTTTTCTCCTCCCTGAGGAGGCAGTGGCCTGTCTGCTGCCCGCACAGAGCTGGGGCGATGCCCGGTCCCTGTGCCCTGGCATCGCAGTGCCAGCCCACAATGGGACGTGCCTGCAGCCACAGAGCCTGGTTGGCCCAGGGGACTCCTCTTGTCGGGATTTATGTCACTGTGAACTCGGGCAGGGTCAGGCCTCTGGCTGTGCAACCGCTGAACAATTTTCCTTCATCATTTTTGGCCGGCCCCAGAGCCCCATTGAACAGCCTTTTCCATTAGTTGGAATGGGCGTGAGGTGTAGCTTGGAGCTCCAAGGGGGCTGCAGGGAGGGAGAGGGAGGTCCCAGCCCCAGCCATCACCTCTCACTGCTGCTGCCTTGCTCAGCCATCTCTCAGGGGCAGCCCCTGGTGCCTGGGCAGTTTGGGATGTGGTCTCTGCACCAACCTGCGTTCACTGCAAACAGCCCCCCTGGAGGGGACACAAATCAGCCCTGGCCCGTCCTTGTGCAGGACTGGGAAGTCCTGGAGGCGCTTGGAGACCCATCCCTGCCCTCAAGGGGATGGTGTGGGAGACCACCAGGCTGCAGCCTGCTCCCAGAGGGACTCAGGTGTGCTCTGCCCAAGTAAAAATCCTTCTGGAGAGGATGAGCCAGAGCTGATCCAGCCCAGATCATCCACTGCAGGGCGGGTTCAGAGCAGCCATGGAATCTGGGGAGTAGGCTGGGGGCAGGAGTTCTGCAGGGCAAATGACTGATCAGAGCAGCTCTAGCCACCAAATATGAAGTATTTGGTCCGGTTTTAGTTGTGAAAATCAGACAGATAATCCTAAAGGTAAAGTTAGTGTGAGCCAGTGATGTGGCATCTTCAGCTTATTTGGCCAAATATCTGTTTGAATACTGATATGTTGCCTTTTCAATGTGAAATGGGAATAGTTGCATTATATAAAATATAAGAAGAGCAAGGCATATTATTGTTTTAATGCAACCTTTCCAAACAAATTTGTATTCACACTGTATCTTAACAGAAGGATACAGGAAGCAGACAGAAATTTATCTTCTCCAGAGAGTGATAAATCAGCGCCTGGTTCACAGGAACATTTTTCAGACATCTCAAGAGCACCATGCACAAAAATATACATACCATGAATTTCCTGAGTGGACAAGGGCTAGCTGGAATGACGACAATGGTAGAAAGAGCACAGACCAATAGCAGAAACCTGGCAGGAGGAATCAAGATTATTCCCCTGGAAATGCAGTGAAAGCAGCTAGGAAAAGGTTTGTCTGCTCATTAGGCAAATGATTTGTATTTCCTTCACCGCCTGTCCTCACCATGCCTTTCATGTAGAGTTCAGCTTCCAGGATGCTCAGGGCTCCTGAGCAACTCACTCCCACAGAAGGATCTCGCTCCCCGCTGGTTTGAAAAGCTCAGCCTCAGTGAAATTGGAGCCAGTGGAAACTTCTGGAGTTAAGTATCGCTGTCAGGAAGGGGCCAGCTGAGGTCTCTTCAAGAGCGTTCCGCAGGAAAACACAACTTCTTTGTGGGACTCTCGGCCCTCCAGCCTAATTTCCCGTGACAAGGCAGCGGTGGCAGCAGGGTTGTTGGACCAGTGCAGCGGGGACTGTTTTCTTTCCCTTCCTGTAGACATTAACTACTGCTCTCTCGCTTTTAAACAAATCCATGCAATAGAAGATGGGTCGTCAAGAAAGATTAAATCGGTCTGCGAAGCATCCAAAGTTCCCACTCAGCTTTTGTGTCTAAAAGGGTGAAGTTTTCCCCAGGACGGTTCGTTCCATCACCCAGAGCGGCTGGGAGGAGACAGCATCCCACTGTGGACCAGGTAGCTGGTCAGAGTGGCCTCAGCACACCTCGGCTGTGACCCTGTGTTGTGTTTTTGGTTTGGAAATCTGCTGTTGCCCAGATTTTAGCGGAGGTTTCTTCTCCCCCAGGGCACTGTCCGCACTGGGGCTCAGTAGCCCCACGGATTTGCTGCTTTGCCCCAGTGCTGCCTCCAACAGATTGCACGGAAGCAAAGCCAGACAATATTGCCACTGCAGAGGTTACTGAGGCTCCTGGGCAGGCAACTGAGACTGGGATTTTCCAGCTCTGGAAAATCAATGCATAGGAAAGGAAGCACTGTACAAACCTGACGACCTTTCACTTGGCCTTTGCTTCACCCGGAGAAGTCTTACTGATGGGGCCTGAGTTTGGAAGGGCTGGGTTAACATGGTTGTCCCAGTCAGGCATTTAACTCTGTGCTGCAATTTTCTCAGTGGATGTCAACTGTGTTACAGAAGCTTTTGGTGTCACTGTCACACAACAGGTGACCCGATGACACCTTTCTTCTGGCACTTTTGGGACCAGAGTGTCTCTGCAGGGAAGCTGGTCCCACTGCAGTGAGGGCAGAGAGAGGGGCTCCAGCACTGTCCTGGGCCACAGCCAGTCTGTCACCCTTTGTACCCCCCTGGGGCACAGTTCCCAGGCCATCATTTTTCTGTTCTGCTGCAGTTCGTTTCCTGACCCTTCTGCAAACATGAAGCTGTAACTATAAGCATTAATCCTGAAACATCACACCCAGGCTTTACTTGGACATTGGATCTTTATTCTTGCAGTGCAATTTTCCTGTTTTCCCCACTTCTAATAAGAGCCATGATGGATGGATAAGCATTTAAAATAAAGCAGCTAAGAGTTATTGATTGGTTGGCTTTGTCGTAACAAGGCAGGAGGGACCAAGCTTGGTGGCACGAGATGCAGAGCAGCAAGTGGGAGCTTCTTCATGAGCAGTTTGGATGTGAAGCATGTGATTGTGTAGAGCACAAACCAGTGGAAAGGAGAAGAGGAGGTGCAGTTTATTAAGCCACGTCCCCCAGGAGTGAAACAGCCTGCAAAACCAGCTGATCCTTGATTTTTTTCTCAGGAGGGTGTTTGAAGGATGGAGAAAATCTCCAGGCCCACATAGGTGGCACAGGGGAACATTCCCCAGCCGGGGGATTAATCTGTGGTGGAGGAGAAACAGTGAAGGTGTTCCCAAAGCCACGTTGTGCACATTCGCTGCTGTTAAAGAGGACTGGGGCTATGGCAAACATTCCAGCACGCTGGCTAGCTGGGAGCGTGGCTTTCTCCCCACAAGGTCTGCAAGACTTAGCAGAGAGGGCTGGCCTGGCACTTCACTGCTGCCATCCCTCCTCCAAGGGCTCCTGGGCAGCTGTGCCAAGGTCCTTGGGCAGATGTGCCTGACATCCCCGTGTCTGATGCTGTCTGTCCCACACTGGTGCCTGATGGGCACCGCGTGCTGGCTGCTCAGTGCTCATCAGGGCTGCAGCAGAGATGAGTCTGCAGAATGTGTGACCCGGAGCAGACAGCCCAGACTCAGAGCAGGGAGGAGAGGAGAGTGTTCAGTCTCTCCTGGACCTGTGTGGACAGCCAGGAGCTTGTATCACCTCCTGCCCCAGGAGGCAGGGGCTTGCCCTGCTGTGAGAGGTGCTTCTCTCTCAAGTGCCACCTCCATGGCTTTGGGCTGCCTCGGCTGCTGCAGCAGGAGTGGGGGCAGAGCCTGAGCTGGCTGGAGGATGCTGAGGCTCCTGCAGGCTCATCTGATGGGCAGCAGCTCAACAAGGATCCTGGGATAACGAGGATGCTGCGATTTGCCCCTCCTGCTGCTGGATGTCAGTGTAATTTTAATGCCTCAAGGACAACATTTGACTAGGGAGAGAATTCCAGAAATGGCAGATTGCACTTAATTGGTGATGTAATTAGTAATGCAATTATAAATTCTCTAATGCCAGAAGTATATTGCGGCTAATAACGGTCTGTGCCATGAGAACACACTTGGATCCCAGCTCTGGCCCTGCATCCTGTGCTGGCTGTTCCCACAGCCCCATCAGCGAGGTAAAAAGACCAAATCCTGGTGGATCCTCCACTGGGAGGAGGTTGGATGAATAGCTGGTGGTGTAACTCCTGCAGCACTCCAGCTGACTTAGCCCTCCTTTATTCCTTGAAATCCCAGCTGCGTGGGACACAGCCATCCTCCTTTCCCCCTTCTCCAACTTTGGATCACAGGCTCTCTCCAGCCAGGTAATATTACGGACTCTGGATGTGTCTTGGGGTTTTTTAAGCCTTAAAACCTCTGAGTGTTGCCACTTCCACATGGTGCGTTGCTGAGACGGCACGAACTGGCTGGTCTTGACCACTGATAAAACCAGCAGTGGCAAAGGTGTGATGACCTTCCCGAAGGTGCTTGGGAGGAGCAAAGAGGAAAGGGCAGGGAGCCCTTTAATTTGAGGGTACACCTCCTAGTGTGACTCGGATAGTTTTCAGCACAGTGATTTCATGGCAGGAGATTTGTGGAAATTACCAAGTCTGGCCCATTACAGGATTAAGATCTAAGTCAAAAATTCTGGCATGAAGAATACTCCTACTTGATGTAACTGTCAGAAGGAAATTTTTTTTGACCATATGAGGAGAGATTACAAGAACAAAGAATGCATTTTCTTGCATAATTATTAAAGGATCATTATCTCATAAATGCAAGCTTCTGAATGGATTAGTTGGTGGCTTTTAAAACCAAACATTTGTTATGACTTACTTCAGACTTTCCAGCACATGGCTTTAGATTTCTCTAACTTCATATTCTTCCACCAGTCAGCTGAATAATTAAATCACTAGTCTGGGGATTTTATTGTGCTGAAAATCTGCAATTGAGCATTTATTGCACAGAAAATGGACACATTTATTTTCCAGATGCATTTGGAAACAGTGGGGACCTGAATCTCTAGTGATTTCATTTATAGAAGTTCCACAAGTGTTAAGTGATGTTAAACTAAGTGAAATGAAACACTTTAAGTCTAAATATTTCACATCTCTGTATAAATGGCTTCTTCTATTATTGAAGCATACAAGTTGCAGGCTTGCCCCTATGTTTTCATCGTGGTGAGTGAGGATTTAGCCGGGATGCCTATTAAAGGTGATGAGTGTCAGTGTGCCTGTGTACTACTTTTCCATCCGTGCAGAGTGAAATGCAGGCAAACAACCTTTTCATTTCTTCACCTTCACAAAATGCCTTGCAGTTTGTTCTGGCCTATCCGGAGCTCTGGGCTGTTGACACTATAAATTAATTTTTCTTTCGGAAACTATTTGTATTATGGGGCCTGGCACGGTATCTTCAGTAATCCAGTGAGTAACACACTGCAGTAGGGGCTGATGTTGCAGAATGGGTTTGACACAACCCCTTGGCCTTTGGCTTCAGAGGTGGGCGTGCACTGATGGCAGGGCAGGGAGGAAGGGCTGCCCAGGTCAGAGAGGGAGGAAGGGCTTTTGCTCAAGCTTTGGCCTTTAGTTTAAAAGCTACCTCAAGTGAAGCCTTATTAAAGGATGAAATAAGGGAACAAATGACTCTACTTCCAGGAGCAATAGATACCCAGCTGTTTGCCCTGAGCTAATCCCTGTGTCCGGGTGGAGGTTTACCAGAATTAGTACTTGCTGGTTTTCATGTTGGAGAAGCCTTTAATATTTGGTCCTCAAAGCCAGAACCCTGACATTAGCAGGGGTTATGGAGGCTGCAGTGAGGTAAATCTTGTTATTTCACAAAATTGATTGAATTTGTCTTGAATTTCGATGGCATAGTGTGTGGTATTCTCTTCAGGCTAGATCCACTGCCTATTGAAGTCACTAAAAGACTTCTGCGGATGTCAGCAGGGTTTGGGCCATGCATTCAATGTGATAATAGTGCCTTTTCAGCCCACTGACGTAGTTCAGAACCTGTTTATTATAAAAAAAAATAAAATAACAGATTTCTGGGACATATAAATGGCTCTTGCCATTCTGTCAGCAGTAATGTTTGGGGAGTCACCCACCCTGAGTTAGGGTACAACAGGTAGGGTGCACTGAGAACAGCATGTCTACAGCACAAGCATCACTTCAACGCATGGCAATTGAGCTTCAAAATACCTGTCTTGGTTTGGTTAAACTCCTGTTGTTTAAACTACTCTTTGATGACCACTGAGTAGTCTTTTGAGAAGGGCATTTTGGAGTCCAAGATGAGTTTTGCTCCATGTTGGTTTATGAAGGTTTGCAAGCCTTTCTGGGATGTCTTTTGAACAAACACCAACCAAATGGTGCCAACCAGAGCCTGGTGGACTTCTTCAGGTTGGAGTCTTTGAAGTCCCTTATGACACAAGTTGCTCTTGGCTGCAAATGAAGGACCTGTCAGTGCTTGAGCTGAGTTCTGTGGTCTGAGGCAGGTTTCCTTGCTCATGGACATTCCTCAGGACTTGCTGGAGCATCCACTGCATATCCTACCTGCTCCTGGCCTTCCCTGTCTCCCTGCAGTGGCAGCAGGTCCTCAGCCACATCTGCAGTCTGAGCCAGTGGTCTGGGCATCTTGCTCCTGGGCAGAAATTATCTTCATGACTCAGCCCCAATTTTCTCTTTTCTCTTTTCACTTACTAAGGGTCACGTAATTGTGACATACTCGTCTCCAAACCTTTGGGTCATCCTCCTACATAGGATAATTGGGGATAGGCAGTCTGAAAGTTTTCATAACCAATTGTTCTGGTCTGTGGTGAGGTGAGGAAATGCACTGGCAGAACAGAGCCATGCTTGTGCAAACTTCTGTGAAGTGCTTTCATCACCACTCTGGAGCATTTTTTTTGCCTCGAAGTCCATATCCTAGGAGGATCTCCAGCCCCTGGTGTATTTTCTCCTCTGAATAATAATCTTGCCTCCTCTTGAGTTGACTGAGGTGTTAAGCATTGTGTGTTCACTATAAAAGCATAGCTTTTTAACCTGTTCAGACATCTGAGTCCATGGAAATCTCTTGTGTCTCCATCCTTTGGGCTTTGGTGTCTTCCAGACCTCCTCCTCTGCCTTGATTTCTCTGTTTTGTAGTTTGGGCACTCTCTATGATGGCCATCCTGCTTCAAAAGACTCATAGGAGAAAACGTTGCTGTTTTCCAGACAACAACCACCGGTGGTGTTCCTCCTTTGGTGGTTTCCTCCTTGGAATGGGAGTCATCAAAATGTCATAGTTATTTATTATCGCTGTTTTGACAATTACACATCACAGCCCCATGAGCAACCCTGACCCTGGGGGCATGGTCAGTGAAGAAGCTGGAATAAGTTCTCCAGTAATTAACTATTTGTACTGAAATATTATTTACCTTTCTCAGAAGAGAATCATGAGGAGAAATCTGGATGCTTCCCTGTAAGCAGATGAGGGGCAGGGTAGCCACGTGTTGCAGGATCCAAAAGAGTTCTGAGGTAGCACTGGACCCCAGTCTTGGGGCTCTCCTCAGTGCCCTGCCTCCCACCACACTGCCTGCCAGCTGCCAGCCCATGTGCCTTTCAGAGAGCACTGTAAACAGCATTTATTTCATTCTGGCACACGTTAGCGACTAAGAAGTCTCCAAAGACAGTTAAACTATTTAATGTGTCTCACAGGACCTATTTATTGGAAGGTTTCTGCAGTCTCTCCTTGGGAAGTTGTGGCTGCTCAGGGACTGCGGGAAGCAGGTGGGTGCCAGACTTGGAGGTTTTGGCAGCCTGGGCTCCTGCCCTGGCAGTGCCAGCTTTCCTCCCTGTGGTGCCACCACCAGCCACTGCTCAGGAGAAGGAGGTGAGTCCAGCCTTGTGCCTATGCCCTTGCCATGGCTCCCACTGACGCCCCGCGTTTTACTTGAAATTATGATAATTTGCATAGAGAACGCTGGCTGCGTGGATATTTTTAGGTTGATAGAATTATAGAGATGAGCTGGGACAATGAATTGAATCAAGGGAGTGGCTTTCAGCTCCTGTTCCCCTGCAAACAGCTCCTGCTTTATTTATAGCTGCATGTATGTGCGTGTTCACCTCTTTCTGAAAATCAGATCAGCTCTTCCTGGCACGGATGATTCCCAGTCCATGTTGCCTTGTTCATCAAAGGACCATGTTTCACGTCTAAGTCATACCTAGAAACGCATGAAGCGAAGCTTTTTTGAGCTGAATTAAGATCAAATGAGGAGGAGGTGCAGCTATGAGTCCTCGATGTAGACAAACCAGGAAAGCTTTCTCCACGGCGAGGGGCTGGGAGACACTCTCTCCTTCCCAGCACAACTCAATTCTCTCTTCTTGCAAATCGCTTAAATAACTAATAGCTTAAAAGGGTGCTCCCATGAGCACTCATGGGCTTTCTGATCGCTTCAGAGATGTCCATTCGACTTGTAATGAGATTTTTGTGCTCTGTTTCCATAATGCTGCTACAAGAGTTGTAATGGTAATTAATAACATTACAACCACTCCTGTTTTATGACCACTGCTAAGGCTGGCCAGGGAGAAAAAAGTATTTGGATTTTGGCCCACTTGTTTTAATCAGGCTTCTGAAACACTTTTAACTTGTTGAAGTACCTGTGAGACCTTTGTCTAAAGTAATTGTTTCTATTAGTCATGAGGATGTGTTGCAGTCAGGGATGGAGCTTTAGGGCGAGTTGTATGGCTGGGGAATGGGTTGAGCTGTAAATACCCATAGCATGGTGGTCACGGGCTGTGCAGGGCAGGGGGTTTGCTGGTCACAGGACTGCCTGTAACATTTTGGTGTGTTTTGTGCAGAACTGGGAGAAGGAAAGGAAAGAGAAGCTCACACTGTCAGGGCTGGAGGGAGGGAGCAGCTCAGGCTTCACTTTGCTTTAAAGGATTTCAGGTCAGGGCTGGTCTGCGAGGGAGGTGGGAGACGGCGCTCTAAGTTTTGTCAGTCACAAATCTCTCTGCCATTCCTAAGTCATACTGACATATTAAAAAGAAAACCCAGGTGCTGCCCCAACTCATGCTGGCTCAGGAGCTGCTTTTACTTGAGTATCAGGTGGAAAACCTTCAGCTGCCTCTGTGCAGATGAAGCAGATAGTCAGAGTCCCTCTCTTTGGACTCTGAAGCAAAATAAACACAGCAATGTGCTCCGACCTGCAAAAAAAGGGGATTTCTTTTTATCTCTTTCCTGGAAGAGGTGTCTCTGCCTATTTGCAGAGCTCACTGCTTGGGCTGGGTGTCTTCCTTGCTGGTTTTCCTGCCTCTCTTCTTTTTGCTCCACTTATAAAAGAGCCAGGGCTGAGTAAATGCCAGCAGAAAGGCCAGGCAGCCTCATTCATACGTGGTTCCTCTGGCCCAGTTGCCCAGAGCCCTGTGCAACTACAGAACTCAGACACATAAAATAACACCTGGGTGAAGAAACAAAACGCTTTCACAATCCATCCCCCCCCACGCAAAAGGAAAAAGGTTAGCAGTTAATGGCTTGTCTAAAGAAATCCAACTCTTTAAAGTGTTTGAGACTTGCAAAAGGCAAATGCCCCGAGATGACTGGATCTATTAGCAATTCTGCTATATCTTGAATTTTTTTATTTTTTCAAATCATGAAATTAAGACAGTTCTTTTTGCATGTCTAGTGGAAAACTACCCATGGCAGGGAGTTTGGAATGAGATGGTCATTAAGATCCCTTCCAATATAAATCATTCCATGATTCTGTGATCCTGTGTCCCTTTGGACCAGTGAAACTTTTCCCAAAGGACTGGCATGATCTCTTGCAGGCTGATTGTCACAGCTAGGTTTGGAGAGGAAAAATTCAGGGGAGATTTTGATGAAGAAAAAGGTGTTTCTTTTGCACAATACTGAAGGCCATTGCCCAGAGATTGTTCTCGGTCTGACTTCAATTTCCCTGGGGACAAGGGGACAACTGCAAGAAAATAAACAGTATGAAGACAGAAAACTAGTTTTCTGGTCCCACTGATGTGTTTGACTTTATCATCTGCCAAAAGCCAAAGGGTTGCAAAGACCCTCTGTTAAGAGAAATGGTTGCAGAGAAGTGGGAGAGATGGAGGTTTGTGGTGGGAGCAAAGAGCTTGGACTGTCTCAGCAGCAATTTCTGCTGAAAATTCACATGCTAGATATAGAAAATATTGTCTAAAGGGAGCGCTCTGATCTCTGTTTAATCTCTGCTGTGCAGCAAAGTGGGGAGAGCACGGCAGGGTCAGACACCCCAACCACCCAGTGGGCCAGTGCTGTCCCCAGTCTCTGGTTGTCTGTGCAGGGTGTCTGAGCAGGGTGTGTGTGCGGAGTGTGTGTGTAGGGTGTAGTGTGCAGGGGGTGTGTGTGCAGGGTGTCTGAGCAGGGTGTCTGAACGGGGTGTCTGTGCAGGGTGTGTGTGCGGAGTGTGTGTGTAGGGTGTAGTGTGCAGGGTGTCTGAACGGGGTGTCTGTGCAGGGTGTAGTGTGCAGGGTGTGTGTGTGCGGGGTGTCTGAGCAAGGTGTGTGTGCGGGGTGTGTGTGTGCGGGGTGTCTGAGTGGGGTGTCTGTGCAGGGTGCGTGTGCAGGGTGCGGGCTGTATGTGCAGGGTGTGGCGTGCGGGGTGTCTGAGTAGGGTGTGTGTGCGGGGTGCGTGTGCGGGTTGCAGTGCGCAGGGTGTGTGTGTGCGGGGTGTGTGCGTGGGGTATCTGTGCGGGGCGTGTGTGCGGGGTGTGTGTGCGGGGTGTCTGTGCACGGTGTCTGTGCACAGTGCCTGTGCAGGGCGGAGTGAGGAGGCTGCGGTCAGGGAGAACTGGGTGCCCCTGGATTACCTGGGGAAGCAGGAGACTGTAAGGAAATGGCCCTGGAGGGCACATGTTAAAGGGCGAGAGCAGAGAGTCTGAACAGTCTGGAAATGGCTCTGCTCCAGCTGGTGGGCAGGTCAGAAGGCAGGAGGAAGCAGTGAAGAGTTTTAGGCACCAATTTTGCTGCAGAGAGTGCAGGCAAGCGTTTCTTGTCCAGGAAACCGAGCACCACAACTGGGAAGAAGCTCTGTGTGCAAATCAGTGTACAGAGGAGACCATACCTCCATAGATGTTGAGATGTTGAGACTCCATTTCAGAAGTTTAAGATGATTCAACTGGTGAAAAGTCACTGGAGTTTGTGTCTTGGTATTTTTTATTTTTGATAGAACACTTTTTATCTTCTCTATCCTGTCATATCTTTTTCCTAGTATCAGCATTTTGACATGGTTTTAACCATATGGATAGAAGGTGGGAAAGAATATTCACTGGATTGGATTGAATTAATTAATTTAATAACTCACAGCTCACTTAATTGCCCTAAAAGTGACAAACAGTTGTTGCACCTTCCTCAGATCAGCAGTAAGCAAGCTGAGAAATACTGTATTCTCAGGTTTTTATTCTGATAAAATGGCCACTGTACTCTTTAACGGGGAGGATGTGTTGCCAATCAGGAGCTAAATGTAATGTGAACTCGTGTTGTTCATATTTGGGCAGGGGGTAAGCCCAAACAACCAAGTTAAAATCTCGGTTTTATCCAACATGATGTTCCCAAAATTCTAGTCCAGGAAGCTGCAACACTGGTTTACACCACCAACAAAATGTGGATCCAGTCTTGACTGTAAAATTTGGGTTCACCTTTAATTCTAAGCTCTGGCTGCTTCAACCCTGCCATAGAGGACAATGATCCAGTCAAAACTGCCCAGCAAAGTGCTCTCTGTACCTTTTTTATCAGCAGAAGTTTCCTTGATCCCCATGTTCCTGCTATTTTCGGGGTTCTGATATTAACAGCATGATTTGCCTGTAAAGTAGCACGAGACAGGGAAACACCACAGCACCTTTCTTCCCTTCTGAGCTGCCCTGGCCATCTCCTTTTCTTGGCTGCTAGGATGATCTGGGTGCAGCACTACTCGAAATGACACATTAAAAAATTAAGTCACTTTTCCCAACTTTAGGTGCTGCAACAGTCCAACACAAACAAATTAAATGAAAATAATTAGATTTCAAATAGAACCTTGGTATCATTACAGATCTGCCATCATATTCGTGCAGACCCGTAGTAATTACAATGCATTGTAATAGAGGCCTAATGGTTGCAAATGTTCTTTGGATTAATTGGCTTTGGCAGCTTACACACTCACATGATTTTCTACATTTTTGCCCATCCTGACAATCATTCTGTGCTCTAGGCAAGCTTTGCCTGAGCTGTCTGTCTTCATAACCATCACATTATTCTGGCTTTTTGAACATCATAGTGCAGTAGTTTGCCTCTCAGCATCCAGTATGGTTTAATGATGTCCTTATTTGTGCACTATTGTGCAGAGGATGGCTGCTCCTTTCCTTCAGAGAGCAGACACTTTGCACAGGGATGCTGCTCCTAGAGTCATGGAAAGTGAGTGATGGGGCCTGTGGGGCTGTGGGCAGTGACTCTGATCTTGCCTCACGGGGCAGACAACACTCAGGGATCACCACAGAAGTAACAGGAGATCTTAGCATGGGTTAGGGAATGAATGCCAAAACCATGGCTATTTCTATGTGAATAATATTCATTGCAAAAAACCACAGAACAAGGGCTTGGAGCGTGGCCTTCAAGGCCACTTTGGTTTGATAAGCTCATTCCAGAGCGGTTGCAGGTAGGACACATGGAGACTTTGCCCCTAGTTCCTCACAAAGCTCAGCTGGGAAGCTCCAGGCCAGCAAGACCATGACCCAGAGACATCATGTACCCCACGCATGGGAGCACATCACACAGAGTCCCATCCTCATGGCAGGAGACAATTTTACAGTGTTATAACTCTGACTCTTCAAGAGCTAAAGCCCAGGCGTTGAACTAGGTGACACTTAAGCATGGACTTAAGTGCCTTGCTGCCTCAGGGACTAAATTGCTTGGAATAAGGAAAGATGACTTGTAACAGAGAGGCCACAGTACATCAGATTAGGCCTGCCTTGGAAAGTTAGAGTTATGGAATTAAAGCAAACCTGGAGGAGGACAAAGCATGGTGGAAGCACTGCTTTTTGCTGCTCCTCACCGTGACTTTACTAATGCTGTGATGTGGTTCTACCAGTAAGGTGCCATCACTTCAGAAAAGAGCAACGGTGCTGCTGGTATCTCACAGAACGTCTTGAAAGAAATGGGGAAAGTGTCTCCAAACCCATGTACATAATATGTGTCAGCTCCAGTCCTGAAAGTGCTATGGGTTTATTTCTGTCACTGTTGTGTTGTGCAGTACATCAGGCAGAGCAGTGGGGGCTGCACACGGTGGGAAGCTGCAGGGAAATCCTTCACCCTGCATGGTCTGCATGCAGAACGACGTGTGTGCTGGAACTTTGAAATCTGGGCTCGTTTGAAGCTGAAACTTGAAAGCAAAGCTCCAGGGAGGAAGCAATGTGAACCTCTGGTTTTGTTGTGTTATTTTTTTAAACCCTGGAAGCTAAAATCACTGCCTGCTCACAGCTTCAGATAAAGTCAAGCAGACAGGCAAGTCTCTGAAAAGTCTAAGCCTCAGTTCAGGTTTTCAGGTCTGCTTCTGCACCCAAATACAGGGGTATGACTGGTGCTGTCCATCCCTTTGTGGCTCTGGACTCAAACTAAAGCAAGGGCTGGAGGAGAGGATCCTCAGTGGATGCTGTTCCTGTGGTGGGCAGAGGAACATGCCTGAAGCGGGTCAAAGTCCTGGCCAGTGTGAGGGGTCCAGGTCTGCAACACAGCGACCTCCAGGTACCAAAGAGCCTCATCCCAGCCCCTCTTCTAGCCTTGCTAAAATTTGTAGAAACACCTTAAAGTTTTGCCATCCAGAATTTGGGCTGGAATACTCCAGAATGTCCCATCCTGTACCATCTGGGCTGCTTCCAGCTTTCTTACAGTCTCTGGCAGAGTGCTGCCAGCTTTAGGAGGGTGATGCTGTAGCCCACAGCATCTCCCTGTGTAAGAGCACCTGGCTGGAATGGGCCACAGAGGGCACTGACACTCCATCTTTTGAGTGTCAAAGACCAGTATTAGGCTGGTGTTCTTCTGAGCAAGCGCTTAGCATGGCCAGAGAAAGATGAGGGGCTTCAGCCTGTGCTTGTTGTGCTTGTTCATGCAAAGCCCAACAGCAGGGCTCTGTGTACGGGCCAGAGGGTGTGTCCAGCCTGTGCCGTGGTGGGGAAACAGCATGGACCACCATGGACCCCAGGTCCACCACCAGCTCCAGCTGGGGGCCAGTGGTGGGCACTGCGGGTGGGATGCCAGTTTCACAGCAGGTCCAGTTTTGGATTGCAAGCAAATTACTAACCAACTTGCCTGGCGAAGTTCAGATGCCTCCTAACAAATGAACTCATTTTCAAAATGCCGGGCTGAAGCCAAGGTCACGTCCCTGCTGCACCCAGAGAACGTCACGTGTTGTGACAGTCCTTTAAAGACTGACTAAACAAACGTAGTGGGCAGGCACGAGTACCGAGGGCCCGTCTGTCTGAGGAAGAGTCAGAAGTTAATTTAAGTGACTCCTAAGTGATTCCTACAACATGTCGCCTAATTCCAGTGGCAGCAAAGCTAATTACGATGGAGTTGGTCCAAGAGTGCAGTGATGTGTCAGGGGTATGGAGCAAACATGGCCACAGAGGCACAATCAAACCGCAGTTACGTTAACGAGCCAGTCGGCACCGGGCACCCAGAGCCTGAGAGGAACTGCTCAGCAGCATCATTAGCTGGATATGTTGGTGCCATTGATAACTTCATGAATATTTCATGTTCTCTTCCCACCGATCTGTACTGACAACTTGTGACACAGAACTAGCTGGAGTAAAATGCACTTAATGTGCAGTTGCTGGAGCTGTAAATTTATCATCAGACATTATTTTCTTAAGAATGCTCCTCTAAGAGCCTGACCAGCTACTCAGAGACTCAAATGAGTTCCAAAGGCCAAAGAGCAAGCAGAGCACTTCTCTAATGAGTGTTTTAATGGTCCTGATAGCATAGAACAAGTCAGCAGTGCGGGTCTGTAGCCCTCGTTAGGGAATGTGAAATTAGCAGGTCCCTGAGGATGGCGGTGCCAGCTCGAAGGGGTCGCGCCTGGAGAGCAGATGCACCAGTAGCTTCTTTTTCTCTGATGGGAATGAGCAACTTGGTGCAAAATTTGCTCGCTTTTGTAGAGGGATGATGTGAGGGAAGTTGTGTGTACGTGTGCTGGGTTTGGGGTTGTTTTCTTTTGTTTTCTTGCTATCTAGTTCGCTGAAACTCAGCTTTTAAAACCATCCCATGCAAGGAGCGTAAGGGGTGTCAGGCTGGGCAGCTGGGGCTCTGCTGCCATCATTGCCCTCTCAGCAGTGAAGCTGATGAGGAGGTTGCTGCAGCCTCTTCCAGGAAAACCAGCTGTGAAAGAGTGAAGGATTCAAGGTCCAGGGGTGGCTGCAGGGACTTTTTCACAGTTGAATGAGCAAACAAAGTCTGGGTGTTTTACTGCAACTCCCAGCAAAAGTGAGGCAAAGGCTGTTTTATATGGATAAAACGTGTAAGAAGACCCTGGAAGAGTGAGGAGCGGTGGGAGGTGACACTCCCTGTGCCGGTGGAGGTAGAGCAGGAGCCTGTGTGCCCTGCCAAGGCTACAGCAAAGGGTCAGCTGGGAGGGAGGGAGAAGCTGAAAACTTGCTGGGAAAACTTACTGTGACTCCATAGGGAAGAGTGTCGGGCTTGCCAAAGGCTTGCTCTGTGCTCAGGACCAGGACGGGCTGGGAGCCAGCGTGGTTTAGGTACCTGCCGGTGATGCAGATGGCCTGGTGGCCGTGGGCCGGTGGCTGTGGGTGGCAGCAGCCTGGTGACACAGCAGCTCCCACCTGCAGGTGTGAGTCAGAGCCCGTGGCCCCCCGTGTCGGGATGCTCCGGCTGCACTGCCTGCGGTGCTGTGAACCAGCACACCCGCGGAGACACAGCCCTGCTGCCCCGGCTGTGAGTAAGAGCAGAGGTTTTCCCTTCCTTTCAGTTGTTTTCATAAGTTGAACAGTCGAGCCTGAAGTTTGCTTTGAAGGAGCTGCTCCTCGTCCCCAGGCTCCCCGCCAGCCACGGCTCCCGCTGCGGGCAGCGTCGGGCACCTCCTGCGGGCAGGCAGGGCTGTGCCTGCCCAGGGAAACACCAAAACCACAGGATCCAAGACCCACATGAGCACAGACACTGACAGGATGGGGGATTTCAGTACCAGCCTCCCAGTGATGGGTTTTACTTGGTTCTCCTCATCCCGGCTCCAAGCACCGTGTCTGCACCAGGCAGGCTCCAGGTCTGGCAGTCGCATGGGAAAAAACCCCACAACTCTTCTAGCAAAGAAGAAGGAATTGCAGATTCAAATTGAAAGCACGATATATATTTACATAAACCTCTTGTTTTTAAGCCAAGCCTGTGGTTCAAGGGGAGGGCCTGGGTGAGCGGGAATGAAAGCAGATCCTTTCCTGTCTTGTCTGAGCTCCTGCGTTCATCCGTCCGGGAAACACACCGCGGGAGTTGGCGCTTCCCATGCTGACACGTCTTGCAGCCAGCAGTGGAACATGTGGGAGTGATCTCAGCCCCATCGAGGGCGGCTCTGTAAGGGCACAGTCCCCGGCTTTGCCTCACTGGATTTACACCTGGAGCAAAGGGGCTGGGAGCAGAAAGGACGTGTATGAAGTGAGGAGCTCCAAGAGCCCTTGGGGCAATCCAGCCATGAATCTGGGTGGCTCCTCCTAATGCCCCTTGTTCGTAGTTTTTCCACTGCTCTCTTCAGCAATTTAGGGGCTCAGACATTAGTTGTGTTCTTGTTTCTGCACACGAAATGAGTTACTAAGGAACACAGAGGTAAGACCCACACCTGCAGTGTCCTGCGTCGCTGTTTCCCTGTGTGCCTGCATCAGAACTGCTGCTGCAGAGGAGCTGGTGCTCCTCAGCTTTGGCGTGGAGCTGGCAAAGGGCTCTCAGGAGTGGGTGGCAGGGAGGGTGTGGATGGGCTGTCGGAAAGTCCTGTGGCTGATGGAGCTGGGGAGTGTCGAACAGGTGATCTGGAGGGAAGGTAGGAGGAACCTCAGTTAGAAAATCAGCTCTCAGGGAGGGTCTGCCAGGGCCTGATCCTGCCTTGGCTCCCCAGGTCCCTCCCAGCCCTGTGGCTCTGTGGTGCTGTGCTGTGAACGTTGCTGGCAGTCCTCCAGGACAGTGGGCAGCACTGTCACCCTGCCCTCTGTCATCGCAGCCCCTCGGCCCCCAAGTCCCCTCAGCAGCACCTGCCCAATCTCCCAAAGTGAGCTCCCTGCAGCAATGCCCTGCTCTCCCTATGTACCCAACTCCACTCAGACAGACCCTCCTTTGACCTTCCCAGACCTTCTTTGACCTTCTCCATCATCACAGTTAGGAATCTGCATTCCTACAAACTGTGTCTTCCCAGGGATCCACCTTAGCGTCTTGGTTCCACTGTCAGGTTTGGAGGTTTGGCTGAAGCCCAGATTTGCATTTTACACCAAAATTGCTCAGAGCTGTGTCCTTGCACGTCAGGGACTTGTGGGGACCCTGTGGGCTGCCTTGGTGTGCGGAGGGTGAGCCATCTCCAGGCCAGGCACAGGACAAAGGGATGGTGTCCAACCGAGCGTTACCCCGCAGAGATGTTGAGGTGCAAGCTGGAGATGTGGCTGGCAGGACATCTTCACGTCTAAGGCAAATGTGGACTGTCTTGACTGGCCTGTACTTTGCCTCTTTGTACAACGCAATCGATTTAAAAGTTGATGCATGTTTAAGCAGCACTTAATCAGAAGGGTCAAATGTTAATACTATATAATTTATTTCTTCTTAGTTAACTTTCGAGCAACGCACTGAGAAAGATTAATCCTGCATCTCTCTATCGCCTCTGCAACCAGGCCAACAGAAATTGCCACAGATATTGCAAGTAGCTTCCTCCATTTTATTTAACTGAGTTAATTTTTATCTCTCTTTAATCATAAAAATATCAAACCAAGATGATATTGCCACTGGTAATTAGGTAACAACCCAATGGACAAGGACAAGAAAGAGCACATTTAAAGTTGTGGTTTAAGCAAAGGATATTTTGGGGGTTTTAACAACCTTGAGTACTGAGGCTGAGAGAGTGAAACAAATGTATGGGGTTACAATGCATTTAAAATACAGGAGGGAAATAATAAATCAAATGAATAGTTGTAAGGAAATTGAAAATGGTGGAGAGAGTAACAAAACTACATAGAGATTGAAGGACTTATGTCTGTTGCTAAGAATGGTAATGAGAATATGCAATTTGAATAGGTCTAAACTGCCCTTCAAATATCATTATAACTTATTTGAAAAGACATTTACGATTTGTATGATTTTCCCAAATGCAATACATTTCTTTGCATCTTTATTCATTTAAAGCCTCTGAAATATGTCTGAAATAAACCTCTATTGGAGCTGAAAATAGCAGAATGTTCCAGGAAATCAAATCAAAAGCACTTTTTAATTGGTAGGGCTTCCACAGGAAAGCATCATAGCGTGGAGAGACAGCAGCAGTACCCAGGTTAATTCTCTTTTCTTTTTCTCCTCCTATAAATAAATAACCAAAAGGAAATGAAGAGCATCAGTTGCTTTACAGAGCAAGCCATCACAGGAGTGCTCTCCTGAACAACAAAATGCTGAATATTACCTTTATTAGTGCTGCTTATTTCTGTAACTCTGCTGTGAGTTTAAAGTCCACTCTTTTAACTTGCTGTGAAGAGGAAGAGGACCAGAAAAGGAAGAGGAAATAAAGTTAAACAGAGACATGTTTGCCACCATCCAAATAAGCAGGTTGTTTTTTCTTTTTCCCCTTTTTTTTCCTTTCTTTGAAGATTCAATGCACAGAAGTCAGGAAAATCAAACTTATGGTTCCCCCAACAGCCATAACTCTGCTCCTGGCAGAGAAGGAGCAAGACATTAATATAACCTCATACCCAGCAGCATGTGCAACATATGTGCAAGGAGATAAGTTATGGGTGCTGCGGGAACTCTGATTTTGAATGTCCTGACTTCTGAGTTTAAATTTTCAAGTCCAATATTCTGGGGAGTTTCTCTCTTTTTTTTTTTTTTTCCTTTTTGCACCCTACAGGTATAAAATATATTGCAGTTCTTGCCTTGCTTTATGCTGGAATGGCAATTTGGATCCTGCAAGTCACTGAAGACTCTGGTCTTTGTGAGAATCATAGGATGGGTTGGGTTGGAAGATCATCCCATATCAAGCTCCTGCCTTGGGCAGGGACACCTTCCACTGGACCAAGTTGCCTAGGGCTCCATCCAGCCTGGGCTTGGACACTCACAGGGATGGGGCAGCCACAACTTGGTCGGACAGGAAGGTGATCACAATTATTACTCATGGATTTTCAGGGCTCTGTGTGTGGGCACATGTGCGAAGGTTACGGTTCTCCCTCGGCAGGATGATGAAGAAAGAGGCAGGATGGGAGATCACACTACCTGTTTGCTTTGAATTTTAGCACGTGTGCCCTCAGAACCACAGTTAATGTCCCACTGATCTGTCATCTTTGTGACAATAAGTTTGCACGTCTCTTTTAGATTCCTACTTTATTCTCCCACATGAGGCTTTCAGACATTTAGAAGATTTTCCCTAAGTGTCATTAAAAGAAAAAGTCTACTATGCTTTGCATTTCAATTGGACTTGGCATCCTAAGGAGTATGTATTGAAGACTCTCCAAAAATTCTGCACATATCTACCCTGTTCTCATACTAGGGATACTGATCTACCATTAAAATAATTTTCACAGAAATGATAATTTAAAAAATAGTATAAAATACTGTCTGCTTGGCAGTCTTTTAAAATAAATTTGTTAAACTGTCAGAAAAACTTGTCAGTCCCGGGTACAAAATCTGCTGTCTCCCTTCCAACTGTGGGCATCTTGTCCTGAGAGGGGTAATAAGAGAAGGATGAAATCCAGGGATGAGGCTGCTCAGTAGCTGGAATGTAAGTAGGATTTTGCAGACCTGTTTTGGTATATAAGTGGTAATCCTGACCATGTCAGGTGTAGATACACGAGGCCAATACACCCAAATGTCTTGATGGTTTCCTTCTGCTGCTGTTCAGATTACCAGGAGAGTCTCTCCTGTGGATAACTACATATATTGTGGTTGTGGAGGTAAAACACAAGCTGATACTACATCTAAGGAAACATCTGTGTTACTCTATCAGGTCGAAGTTTGTCTTTTTGAGTCTGTTTATATTTCCAGGGCCGCTTCAACAATCTTCCTCCTGCAAATCCACTTGGCCAGAGCCAAGTAGAGGTTACAGAACTTTTTTGTTGAGGTTGAAGCTGAAAGAACTTTAATGTCATTCAAACTCACCCCTGAGAAGGCCAGTGTCTCAGATCCACGCGTGTAAGTTCACTGACTGGAGATAGGTTCGGATGTGCTCTGAAGGGCTCTGTAATCTGCCAGCAGAGTTTATGAACTTGAGCTTGTGCTGTATCACCACGTTAAAAATGCATCCAAATGGCAGGTCAGCCTCTATATATCCTGCCCCACTGCAAATCTTCACTCGGGGAATATTTAACCACGCCAGGCTTACTGAAGGCCCACGTAAGGAGGAATAATGTGGCATAAATAAGCTTCATCTGACTTTTCCTTGCAATGCTTTGTGCAAATTTAACATGCGCGTCAGGTGTCACGGTAGCTGTTGGAAATCTGTAATGCTGACAGTATTTGGTAATAAAATAATAATCGCCGCATGTATCTCTGATGGAAAGAGATTCACATCCCTTTGAATCCCTAATTATGTGCCACACTACATTAGAGACAGATAGTTCATTGTCTCCACCTTTCAGAGACGGGAAATTCAGAGCAATACGCAAGACGTTCCAGAAATAAGCTGGTTTAATGAAGCAGCAAATTAGACCCTTCTATCTCTTTATTTAACATGTAGTCCCTTGAATTTATCAGAGTTCATTACAGAAGAGCAAAATGGAAAAGAAGCTGCAAAATTCATTTGTGATTAGAGCTAATGATTTTGAAAATGGCTTTTCATATTTTCCTAGATAACGGTTATTATTTATTATTTAATTTATGTCACGTTTGCTCTAATGAGATTATATTCTCTCCCTTCCCTTGTTCCTGTTGTTTATGGTTTGGATTTCATAAAAGGAAGAATCATAAAGATGCTATATGTTTCTTGCCAACCGCAGTGCCTTTGACACAGCTTCTCATAGCTTACTCCTGTGACTCATGTCAGAAGAATGGTTTTAAAATTTCCTTCCTGATTTAATCCTTCTATACCACTTGACAGATAATGAATCCAAGTAAATGCAGCGATGCCTTTTTTTTTTTTGCCCCCATAATTTCAGTTTCAGACATGGAGTGAGTAATGGACTCAAGGCTGTAAAGTTAAAAGAGGGAAAAAAACATTCAAACAGAAAAATATAAATATTCAGAGCTCTTGCCTCTCTCCAAGCTCTGCTTCCCATCCTGCTGCTGGCAGGTGAGAGGTGCAAACTGAGGGAGGTTTCCATCCACTAATCCCGCTCAGGGGCTGAAAAGAGGGAATTGTAGGATGGCAACATTAATTTTGCAGTGGTTCATCAAATGTTATCACAGGTGAGGGTACAGGAGCCAGCAGCAGGCACTGGGCTGGATGTACAACAAGGACCTCTCGTGAGACTCTTCCAGGGCACAAAGAGCTTTAACAGGTTTCCTGATTTTGCCAGCTTTGTCTTTGGTACTATCACAGCTTCCTGAAGGAGGGTTTGTGTTGCGGTAGGAATTTGATAAAGTGCGTTCAAAATGCTTCATAATAATCAGAGTTGCTTAAGATGGGGTTGGAACGGGAAGGTCTTTAAGGTGCCTTCCAAGACAAACCTTCCTTTGATTCTAAGAAATGTAATGTCAGCCCATTAGATCATTTACCCATGCAACATCTTTTCTCTGCTTTGTTTAATATTTGCAAATATTATTAATAGTTAATGGTCCTTATTCCAGAACACCAGACATGGAATCACCATTTCTGACGTAGGACATTAAGTTAGCTGCTTGTGTTATTTTTGGGAAGGATCTCCTGAATCATTGTTTATAATGACTCTTACTTTGCTCTGCTCTTTCTTTTCTGCCTCTCTCCTGTTGCAGTGTTCCTTCTCTTGCTTCTTCATGTGATGAAACCTGAGTATGAATGGGAAAAGTTCATTTGTAATGTGGCCAGCCCTGCGGTGACAAGCCGAGAAAGTTTGTGGTTATTATTTCCTCCTACGAGGAGTTTGTGGATGACCATTTCAGCTTTGAGCAAAACAGTTTCTTTGGCAGACCATGTGCAATCTCTGGGCAACAGAGCCCAAAATGACCCCAAAGGTAATGCTGTTAGACCAGCAGTGCCCTGGGTCAGATGGCCACTCCATCCCCAGGAGATGAGGGATTTCAGCATTTTTTTCACAGCCTCTTTCTCTCTGGGTTTTTAATGAACTCAGAGATCTTGTGCTTTTTTGCTTCTAATTCTCTTTGCCCAAACGACACGTGGGGTTCCTGTACCTGATATGTGACCAAATGAACTTGCTCGTAAGTTTGTTAAACACACAGCTAGGAATTAGCTGTAGCAATCTCCCCACAGGGCTCAAGCAAGGAAAGGAGAAACTCATTATTCAATACCTTATTTCATGCTTTGGAAACAAAAGCAACAACCTTAGCACTTCCTCCTCTTACAGCCTCATGGTTTCCATCAGTCTTTTCAACTCATAATGAGATTTAGTGTTGGAGAGAAACAGTTGTGCCAGAAAACCAAGGTGGGGCTTTTCTGGTCAAAAAAAAAAAAAAAAAAAGAGTAATGAAGTTTGTAGAAAAGCTCCATTTTTCAGTGGAAGAACAAAGCTAATGCCACCTTTGCAAAGATCTTTGACATTGTCCCCCGACTCCTGCTACGTCAGGAATATGTTTGTGGAAAGTCTGTGAGATCTCACTGAATGACCTTGCCAGAGATTCGCTTTATGCCAAAAGAAACGTCCCAGGGATGCTCGCAGCAGCCTCGGTTAGCTCGTGGATTAAGTCAGGCTGGAGATGTTTGGAACACGCAACTCTTCTCCATCCCTGCGTCACCGGGTGGAATTGCTGCTGCCAAAGGGCCAGCAGAGAGGAAAGGCTTTTTTCAGGATGATCTGCATCATACCATAAAGCAAAAGGGGGGAAAAATCCCTCTGTGGCTGTGCAACTCCTACAGTAGATGGAATCTGAAGGCAGGAGTGCAGTAAAAGTATGTTTGCTGCTAATAAACTGAGCAGAAGTGACAGGGAAGTCAGTGCAACGTGGGGCATGCATCTTGCTTTTTGCCATTTTCCTGATGATCTTGTCTTACCCAAGGCGTTTTGCAGACAAGTGCAGTTATCTCTTGTCCCTGCTAAGGATGCAATGGGAAATACAAATACTTGAAGGGTCAGGGTGCTGTAAAGCTGTAATAATTCACGGACTTTGCAGCTATGCAGGACTACAAGAGCAATAAATCTTAGAGTTTATCATAGAGCAATCTTAAAAATATCCATTTCAGATTTTTCTATAATTTTTTTAAAGACTCAGTGGACTTAAAATGTGGATTAATTTCTCCCAGTTACAACTAAATACCACATGAGCAAGGGCCAGTATGTGGCTTGAGGTGCAGAGATGTGCACGTACCACATCCAGGGCACAGCATCCCACAGCCCAGACCTGCTCCTGCCTGAAGGTGACCCAGTCCCAAAGGAACAGCTATTCCTGCTGCAGTCCACCCTGCAAAGGGACCAGCACCCTTAATCCCTGGTGTCTGCCACTCAGCCAGCCAGAGCATCCCACTTGCTACATCACTGCCATTACCAATGCAGAGGCACTGCCCATGGGGACAGGGACCAAAAATACCAGTCCAAGTGGAAGACTATGGCAGCAGTAGCAGCGGTTCAAGGCTCTCCCTTTGACTGAGCTGCTTTGGCCAATATTAAAATACCACAAGGGCTGAGGAGGGACCACACAAATACCTCAGGGCTTGCTCACTCCTGGTGCTGTGCCTGCCCCGGTGCACGGCGGGCCGGGATTGCTGCTCTCCCTCCTCCTGCAAGCTGAGCTGGCAGTTGGAATTCCAGTGCCCTTGGCTACGGTATCAGCCTCGGAGCGAGCCCCGCTGCAGGCTGGAGCTGGCCAGGCTCTGCTGGGCACGAGTACCTTCATGCCATCCAAGGGCCAACCTGCGCAGCCTCGAGGGAACCACCATCAAAGCTCAGCCGTGCGCCTCCAAGTGATTAATTTCCATTCTAACACAGCCCTGATGAATACACTCAGGGCTCTAATCTTAATGAATCGCATAAAACGCCGTGCCCTTTGGAAAGGCAAACACGACCGCAGTAATGACGAGCCGCTTTAGTTTCTGCCCTGACGTCCAGCGCTGCCTGTTGGGTTTGTTGTCTCCACACGCAAATCTCCTGGTCCCACCTTTGCCTTCGGAGCCGCAGCGGATCCCCAGCGGGCTCTGACTGTAAGGTCACACCGTGCCCGGGGCACCAGCATGTGTCTGGAGGTGCAGAGGCAGATGCTGGAGCTATGAAGCAGAGATGGGAATTACTCACTCGTTTCCCAAACGAGCACACGAGAGGTGGCACTGACCCAAACCCGGCGCTGCCACGAGAGTACGGCCAAAGGGGAGGAACACCACCAGGCAGGGGCAGGGAATGATCCCCCAATTCCGTGGGGGTGTGGGTAGGCAGCAGCCTGACCAGGGGAGCGGGACCAGCATGGGGGTCCCATTGGGGCCGAGCAAAGAGCCGTGGCGTGGCCTGGTGTGCAAAGGGCTGGAGCAGCAGCGGGGGCGGCCTCGCTCTCCCTGCAGGACCTCCACGGCAGAGCCCAGCCTTTGAAGCCGCAACAGTCGGGGCTGATGCTGGGGAAAAGAACTGAGGCTTTGGTTTGTTCTTTTTCAAAGGCTTCATTCCTCTGACAGCTGAGCTGGAGTCAAACCCGACTGTCCGCTGAATCCAGCCCTTTTATATTTTCCCCCTCTTTAAGTTCCGAGTTTGCACTCTACATACACTCATCGCAGGCTTGAGTGCCAGAATGAAAGCCCTTTCTTTTCATGTCGCTTCCTCTGCGCAGTTCAAAACACCTGCAGCCCCAGCGATGTGTGAGCTTCAAAGGCTTCCCCGCCGGGTGCCCAGCGCTGCAGCCTGTCCGGGGGTCCGCTGCGGATCTCGGGGAGACCCCTGGGGTGCCGGGTGTCACAGTGAGAGCCAGCAGGGGAGCGGGGCTGTAGGTGACAGGCGTCACAGGTAACTCCCGGCGAGCTGGGAGCTGCGCTGGGGACACCGAAGGGAAGGGAGCTGGTGGTCCTGATGCAGGGAGACCTCCCTCTGTCCTGCTGCCCAGAGAGCCGGGGTGAATTTGTCCTTGTGCACGGAAACCTCAAGAGCTTCTCCGGCTTATGTTGGATTAGAGGAAGAAGCACAAACATCCACAGCCATTCCCAGGCCAGAGGAAAGCCCCAACTCCCAGGAAAGGAGGAATGAATTCATTCCTAGGTGCTGGTTGAATCACATTAGGGTTTTTCTGTGGCAAAGCTTGCTCTTCCGTCCTCGTTCCGGGAAGCTTTTCTGGTAGAGGAAGTTGTTTAAGATGCCGATAAAGACGATAATGTGCAGAGAGATTTCTTTAAGTTCCTGATTTATTGAAACCATACACTTTCCTTTGTTTTCCCCTAAGTTTGGGTTTAATGGTAAGCAGACAGGAGTATTCAGCTGGAGAAAATGATGCGCGTGACCAAATATGTTGCTCCATGTAGCCGTGTTTTCAACAGAATATCCTGTTAATGCAATTAAGAAAAAGTAATATCCATGTCCATGAAAATTGTACCTGTTTTTTAGAAAAACCCATGGAAACTGCTCACCAGGTCACTCCAAGCTGTAACCAGGAAGGGCAGAACAAGGAGCAGACATGGGGAAGTTTCAGCTAATAATGTTCATTCACACAGGAGAAGGAAACAGCAGGAGAAGGTCAGTGTAGACTAACAGTTACGCATTTTTTTTCAATGGAAGATACACTCCTCTCTCTTTTCTCCTAGTCAATTAGTGTAATTATGGGAACCAGTCATTTAGCAGATTTCTGACTGAACACGCTCTCAGCATTGGCTATGAGAGGTAAGGCACTTGACATTATGCCAGTTAAACACAAAGCACTCGCTGCTTAAAATGTCATCTCAGACACGACGGGGAAATGAGCTGGAACTGTCCCAGCTCTGACTATTAACCTTGGCAGGATGAACCGTGTAAGGACACTGCGATGGCAGATGTGAAAGGGAACTGAATAGGTAGAACAGAAAATGTTTTACTGGAGGATTTAAATACCTGAAAACTGATTTGCTCCTGTTCTTTACTGTGTTAGGTACGCCAAACTAAGGGATGGCCTGTTACATCACTCACTGAATTTTTGGGTAAACTGAAGGAAATATTTCATCATCTGTAGTGTAATTGCTCTGCCTTGCTGCAGGAAGTTGAGTAACTGGGTTTAGAAAGAGCTGGGTTTAGAAAGAGATGTAGCAGCCTGTTCCGCTCTCAGTGCTTCCAGCAGGTCTGAAGACAGTCAGTTGTTCGTGCAACCACAGGCTGAGGGACCTCAAGCAGATGTCTCAATGCTTCGCAGAAAAAGAAATCTTGAACCTCCAGCACTGCAGCATAATCCTGGCTGGGCAGTGACCCTCATAAGGAAGCCCATTTTTGATTTATTCATGGGGCCTCTACACGCAGCGATCAAGGGAGGATTCACTTTAGGAAGTGGTGCTGTTCCCTGGAGAGCAAGTAATGGACTGAGCTTAGGAAACCATGTTGAACTGGTTTCTCACGGCTGCACATTCCTGTCATGGCACTGAAGTGTGCTGGTCACTGAGGAGTTCCTAAATTAGACGAGCCATGATTGGAATTAATAGCACTGTAAAAGAAACAGTGCTCTGCAAAATAGGAATTATAACTCTCTGTAAGCAGCAGCCTGTTGGTTATGCACCCCGGAGCCCATGGATGTGGGTTGCACGTTGTCTTTGGACACAGCAGTTTTTGCATGAGGCTCTAGTTAAAGAACATCAGTGTTTTGAACATTTGGGATCATTTCTGTATTTTCAAGCCCTATTTCCAAAAAACAGTGGTGTACTGGGAAGGGGGTTTCTATGTAGTACTTGAAAATCCGGCCTTTAGAGGGAGAGACTGGAGACTCTTCTCAGGCAAAGAGCCAGCCCGTCTCCGGAGGCAAAAGCCCACTTATCCTGATGATCCTACCACACATGTGGAAACTTGGTTTTACGAGTCTACTCACTTGCCTTGTTTCCAGCAGAGTTTCATCAGCAGGTACTAGCCCAGCACAGGGTTAAAACAGATTTCCTGATCTTCAGTGTATTGTCAAGGCAACAAAAACAACAAAAAAAAAGTTATGGTCTTATTCAGCCATTCCCCACAACTGTGTTACCCTCAGGCAAAGCTGTTTCAGTGGGACCCTGGTCACAGGAGGAAGGCTCTTTCGGCAACAGGAGATGTTTGCTTTGGGGGAAATAGGAAATGTCACTGTCACGTGTCCCTGGGCTGGCCTTGCACGTTTGGCGTAGTCGGTAGCAGAAGAAAATGCACTGTGTGAAATAGGGCAGCAAAATAAGTGGTGCAGGTCCCCATCCTCAACGTGGGGACATTGGCTACTGAGGCAGGTCTGTGGTGGGGAGAGATGAGCCCGCCTGGGTGTGCACGGCCCCAAAATCCCTGTCATGCCCCAAGGCCACCCAGGAATTGGAATCAAGACAATACCAGCACCCAGTAAGGTGGTTTAGAGGCGGCAGAGCTGCTGCTGGGCTGTGTGGCTGAGCACGGACAACCTCTGGCACACCTTTCACCTCTCACGCCCCACCCACGCTCCTCTCTGCTGCTTCCTTTCCCCCAGCCTCCTGCCATCCTCGCCCTCCTCTCCCTCCATTCCTCTCCATCTGCGGTCTGGTGACTTCTGCCCAGCTAAGGGGTTGTGGGGAGGATGAGACACATCTTCCCAGCGCGGGGCCGGCGGCTGAGGCAGGCAGCCAACGCCAGCCCGCGTCGCTGGGGGTTTGCTCTCCTTTGATCTCGGCCATAAAAGCAACCCATTTGAATTCCTGGAATAATTTTCTGCCCTTTGCACTAGTGGCTCTTGAAAAGCGAGCTGGCAGAAGAACAGAGCGGGAAGTAGGAGGATGAGGTGGATAATTTGTCCTTTGTAGCAGCTCGTCTTCAGGAGATGATGCAGTAGGTCACGCTCGTCCCTCGAAAGCCGGGGCCAGGCAGGAGCAGCCAGGGGTCCCCTCCTGCCTCCTGCCCTGCCCTGGCGTTTGCCTGCACCTCTTGCTCAGATTAACCCAGCCAGTGACTGCAGGGCTGCAGCGCCAGGCCCTGGTGTGCAGGACTCACCCTCCCGAGCTGCCTGTCAGCTGTACCCAGCTGAAAGATGAACCCTGCCCATCTCCCGGTGATGCTGAAAGCCCCACGACTTTTCCCAAGGACAGCCCAAACAGATCCAAGCTCCACATTAGCACTTTATTTTCTGCATCCTAAGAGAAAACCCCAAACCCCACCACCACCAAAGCCATGGGTGGGGCTTTTTTCTTGTCTAGCCAAAGCTGTTCTTCAATGTGGCATGTGAAGTGAAACACCTCGCCAGTCATCCCCCCAGTTCTGGATGTGCCACAGCCACAGCTGAAGGAATTCAGGAGGATGCCATTTACAAAGTGCTCTGGGACTCTCAGAAATGCAAGTCACTAGAGAGACATTACAATTTTCTGAGCTCATCCTTGGGGGAGTAGTAAGTGAAGTTTCCGTGTTGGAGTTGCCCTCTGCTGAGGGGAAGCATTTTGCAGCCATCCCCACAGGGCTGTTAATGCATGCTTTTTGCTAAGATGCCATTTCACTGGAATTTTCACCCTTCTGAGCAATCTTGCATACAGATGAAAAGGAGAAAAAGGAACTCAGTTGGTAGTGCAGGCCTTGGAGGCACCTTAGCTGGGCTCTGCTGGGAATACCCACCTTCCCATGGCAGTGACAGCAGCAGCGCAAAGTACTGGGATGAGAGAAAAAGGTCGGAAATGAGAAAAACGGGAGAGAAATTAAGATTAAACCCCCCCACACCTCTTGGGGGCCCTGAAAGGAAGATCAGAAAGTGGACGAGGTGCCCTCTGTATGTGTCCTCCCTGTTTCTGCCTTGGATGACCAATGTTCAGAGCATCAGGCAAGGCTGGAGAGCCACGGAGCTGCCAATGCCCCATGCAGTGGGATGGACAGAGATGTGGCACCAGCTGCCTCTGCTCCCCTCCCTGCAGATGACACCCCACACCCTGCCACGCATCAGACACCTTCTATACACCCCCCAAGTCAACAGAACAGCTACAGCTGCCACACGCCTCAGGAAGACAGTGGGACAGAATGCAGATGCAGAACGAGGGATTTCAGTGGTGGAGTTCCCAGGTGATGCTTGGAATTTGCAACACCCGGGAGGTTAAATCCAAACAGATTGTTGTTTCTGGGCATACCCTCTCTAGGTAATTCCTTCCAGACCTAATATACTAATAGGGCAGGAGCACAACCCGTCCTGTATCCTCATGCTGGCCACCACCATGTTCCAGCCAAGGACTGGATAAGTAAAGCAATAAAACCAAACCAGAAACTGAATGCTGTGTTAAGGAGGAAACAACTCTGCTCACTTCAGGCAATGCAAGGAAGGCATGTGGCACTAGTACAGTGAATAAAAACTGAACAGGAGACCTCTTCTTTGTCCCCTTGGAGACAGTGAGAAGCCAGGGATCAGCAGATTTCATAGTTCATGATGAGGGCCACAGAGGAGACCTTGGGTGGTGCCTGGGGAGGTGGAACTACAAGAGACCAGAGGGACCTGTGAGCACCCTGACAAGGAGGAAAGATGGATTGGTTTATTTATTAAATATGAGCCTACAGAACCTGCTTGGCTTTGGTCTAGCCAGTTCCTGTCAAGGGATACGATAAATTGCCTGTCTGTGGAGGGAGTGGAGCTACAACGAGGCCCTCCTGAATAACCTGCCTCCAGTTCTTGTGTTTGGTAGATTTCTGTGGCTCAGGAACCCCTCCCATCTTCTTCTCCCGTGGCCCCGGTAAGTCCCATCTCAATGAAAAACGACCTCACTCTGTGGGTCCAGGTGTTCAGGGAGAGAGTGTGGCTCCACCAGACGGTCCCCTGCCCACAGCCTGCAGCTACCAACCCATTGTGGTGTGCAAAAGGAAAGCTGTTTCCCACCAAAAGCAGTCAGCAGGAAGTAAAAAAGGTTGAAAGAATGTTTCCCCAAAGTCCAGCTAACTCCCCAAATCAATTCTGTATCTTCTTGGCAAAAATTGTACATTTTTTAAAAAGACATATCTGAGAATTACAGAAAGGCATTGAGTCCCTGCCCATCACATAAATCCACAGTTCCCACTGAATCATTCGGAGTTGTGCTGCCCTGGACTTTGACAACGCAGTCACATGTCTGCGTAGAAACCTAAATAAAATCTGTGTGCAAGTCAAAGGAGTAAATTTCATGAGTAACTAGAAATTGTTAGTTTTTGTGGTATGTTTGCAGCTTTTTCTTATTCTAGTGCCATTTCCTGAGCAGACTCTGTAATATTCCACTTCAATCCCTCTGAGCTGACGGGAGAGCGTGTACTCTGCAATCAAAGTGATTCATGCAATTACATGAGCCAGTGCAGAGTAAGGGAGTGAGAATCCCTAATCTAGAACATTAGCACTTATCTGTTAAATGCTCTTTTTTAACATACTGCAGAACCATCATCTTATTCCTTACATAAGGTTCTTCACGGACTACTATGACAACAGCAGCACTGAAAAGCAGAGTAATGAGACACAAGGAACACTGGGAATAGATTGCTACAATAGCGGCTCATTGCAACTATTCTTATCCAACCTCAGAAACAAAAACACTTAGAGATGCTTTTTTATTGCTGAAGATCTTTGTCAATCTGCTTCATTTTTATTAGTGCATTTGCAAAGCTGTTTCCGTTCATCCACTGATCATTGATTTGGTCTGCAAGAATACCTAACTAAGAACAGAGTGGTGTGGCTAAGCCTGTGAGGTGAGAATAGTCCTGAAATCGTGCCAGAAACTTTACAAAGTTTGCTGATCTGTTGGAGAGGGTTTGGAGATTAGCTAGCAGAATCACTTGATGGGGACAAAAACGTTGCCGTGTAGTGAGAAAGTTAGAGAGCATAATGTTAATAAACAGGTGCTGTACAATTTATTCCCAGCTTATAATTACATGCAGAAGGTGAAAATTCCTGATGTTAGAGGACATAATGTCATCTGGTGGTCCAGATCAGTGAAATTCAAACAGGAAGTGAGGGTTTAAGAGTTGGAGCAGTTTGCAGAGGGAAGTGGTGAATTCTTCATTGTTATAAGTCAATATTTGATTTCTCTTGACATCTAGTCTAGTTTAAAACACAACTCACCTATCTACATTTAGGATTCACTGATGAAATTTTGGGCATGATTTAGTAGGAACTCAGACAGCAGTGCCTCTCCTAATCTTAAAATCTTCACATCCCTTTAGACTTTCTGAAAATTATTTTATTTGGTCTGTGAAGAGGCCAGGCATGAGCCTGAGGTGCCTGGATGCTGCTGCTCTCCTCACCTGCATCCCATGCCAGGGCAGAGACATGCTGACCTCTCGGACGTGCCCACAAGTTCCCACAAGCAGCCGCCCCATGGACGTCTCCAGACGCAGCTCCGAGCGCACGAATTGCGTCCACCAGCGTGACCTGCCTCTCGTTTTCTGTGTGTTACGCAGTCACCCAAACCACTGCCCGTGTGAGCCAGGATGGCACCAGCGGGTGCCCAGGCTTGCTGAGCCATTCACACCTCAGATCCCAGCTGGCGCTGACGGGCTCAGTGAGAGCTGCAGGTAGGGAAGCCTCCATTTCTCAGCCAGCCTGCTGCTGGTGACACGCATTAAAGCCACATCAGAGAGAGCGAGAGAGAGAGCGAGAGAGCAAACTCAGAACTGATTGACAAAAATCCTTGCAACTCAAAAAAAAAGGGTCAATGAAAGCTGAGTAAACGCTGGAGACCCAAACTAATGTTGGCAGAAATGGTCTCTTCTGCCTTCTGTACAATCCACAAGAGAGAGGACAAATGATTGAGAAGGGTCTTGGACTGGTCACCTGTGAAGCCTCTGCTTCACTGAGCATTATAGACTGACCCAAAGCAGAAGTACTGGGTGAGAGCCGTAACCCAGGTTACAGCTTAGAAATTCGGACATGCGAGCATGAGTTGTGTGTTCAGGCTATTCCAGGCACTAAAGACAACCGATTTGACGTCTTCCATACCTTGGGTGGACTTCTACACCTAGACCATAAATCTATATAAGCATCTGATGTAAATATATTCTGCCTGTGCAAGAGTCTGCAAACTCACACCACTCTGCTGAATCCAGACCATTGTTGGATATATAGTGTGAAAGATTAAACAAATTAGATGCTGTCGTTATTAAGAGAGTTTTTAGTACCAAAAGATAATTCTCCTGTCTTGCATTACATGCTTTTTCTCATTTCTTTTATGAGAAAATTATCTTTTTAGATAGCTGATGTATTCACATTCTTAGTCCTCAAAATTCTGACAATTCTGTAGTGCATTATCACTTGAACAGGCTAAAGAATTTTTTGAATGCCTACTCATAGATAGCATTCAGTAAAATTGAGGCTTTGAGAAGAACCAGAGAGACCAACTGCACTGAAAGCTAAAAAAACAGCTTAAAGTTCTTAAAGCAACTGAGAACTTTTGGATAATCATTAACATTATGTGTCAAATCTGAACTATTGTGATTAATTCAGAGTAATGTTTCCTGATTAGATTTTTTTTATGGTGGGAGATGTTTAGTGGAATTGTGAAGGTGACCTGAAAATGGGGCTTTTTGGGTTACCTCTGGGGAAGGAACCTGACTCTTGCCAAGCACAGCCTTGCCCACAGAGGACTACAGTGGATCCTGCTGCTGGATGCTCCCACACGGAAGGGAAAAGGTTCTTCTGAGGTCGATTCCTTTGCACTGGGACGGTACCACCGGTGTCAGCTGGACATGTATCTACGTGGAGGAGTGGGATGGGGGCTGGAGAGCTGCTGCTGCCCGAGGCTGGGTCACACTCCGTGCACTCTCTCGTGGCCCCGGGTGCACTCCAGGCTGGTTTTGGTCTCATACCAGCCAGGACTGAAAGGATGCAAAGGGAAATGTTACACGTTTCAGAATTAATTCACTCAGTGAAAACCCAGCTATGCAAAAACCCTTTCCAAATGAAGAAAACAAATATGAGGCTACTCCTTAAAGTGGATCAAAGAAATATAAAAACTACTGAAATTCTGGTGCATTCATGAGATGAGCACTATGAAGATTTAACATTTAAGACACATTGTGGATTTTTACTACTTTGGTAGTTGAACAATTACCTAGGAGGTAATGACATTGAAATCCAGAGTCACCTCCTCAACTCTGACTTTTTTTAAGAACTGAAATAATTTAATTAGATTTAATTAATATTTCATTACAATTTTTTGATCACCTAAAGGCCATATAGATGTGTAAGGTCTCTTCTAATAGGAAACCAGTTTTAGCACAGCTTGGTAGTAAGAATATTGAAGTTAAGGGTGGGTTCTAGTAAGTTTATAGCATAGCCATTGTGATGTATAATACTGCCCTTCCTGGCTGAGGACTGGCAACCTTTCCTAAATGTCACTTTTATTGTCAAATGACTTTTACAAGTAATGACTGAATCTACATAAAGCTGCACAAAATTCTTCCCCTCCCCCTTATTATTTCTCCTCAATTCTATAGTGTTTTTGGAGGATCAGGAGGTTTAGAACTGCAAGTGATGATTTGTTTTTGAAAGTTCTGGGCACCTGGGGATTGTGAAAATAATCGTCCTGGTTTACATTAATTTTTAGTTTCTGGGACACAAATAAAATTTAAAAGCTAATCCCTTCACCTGGTTTAAACTGCCTATGCTTCAGGCAACAGCTGAGTTTACAACAGCTAAGGACCCATCCCAGTTATTTTTAATACTTTCATGTCAAAATTGGCTCATCACAATTTGTTTTTTAAAGCATCCTTGGAGTAAGGCTCTATTTACTCAGCCCGTATTTGGCTTGAGTACACTTTACGAAATAACCGTAAGCACCCGAAAAAAGGCTACGTTTGTAATGAAAACACCTCCAGACAGACTGAACCCCCCGAGGGGATGCTGCTGAGGAATCGATTCGACGGCTCCTGAGCGGCACTGAACCAAGCGGGAGCACATCGAGGCACTCGGCGTGTTCTGGGCTCCCCTTCAGCTGCTCCCAAACTCACCTCAGCCAAGGAATGAGCCTGTTTGAGGGCTCAGGGAAATGGGGGTTCTGCAAAGGTTCAGCCTTCCTGTTTGGAAAAAAAGAGACATAAATTGAAAAATCTGTGAAAACAGGGACCCTCCCTGTGGGAGCGGGACACACTGGGAGAGGAACAGCACAGAGGGCCCAGAGACGTGGAAGTGAGAACAGAGAGGCAGGAAAAGGGACAAAAAGGGAGTTAGGAAGGCAAAAAAAGGTTAAAAGAAGAACAAAGGTCTGGAAAAGTAAAGGAAAAAGAGAAGAAAAACAGTGAGAGAAGCAGGGGAGGAAACTCTCATGTTTTACTTACTGCACTGGGCTCTGATGTCCTCCCTCCACAGTGGACGGAGGTGCCCAAAGCTACTAAAATTAGTGGTTACATCTTGGCTTTTGGTAAGTTTAAGCAGTGTATACCCAGAATGAGGAGCTCACCGAGGCCATCAGACCATGGCCTGGCAACATACTGCTTGAAGGAGCAGTGGTGCACTGCCTCTGAAATGGGGGTCCCTGTGCCCCCCGTCCTCCCCCTGGACCTTTGGGAGGAGCCGCCCTGCAGAAGGAGAGGCTCTGGAGGCCTCCGTAGGGCTCAGGCACAGGCACAGGCAGGAGCTGCCTGTGGCATGAAAGGGAGAAGTGCAGGAGAACAGGAGCTCAAAGGGGTCCTGGGCTTCCAGCAGAAACTGGGATTGGTCCAATTCTTATTGATCCAATTCTTATTGATCCAATTCTCACTGATCCAATTCTTACTGGGACTGTGGGCTACTTTTGTTTTGATGAAGCTCTGCCCCAGACAAGGTGAGATGCAGCCTACGTGTCCCCCCAAAGCCATGCCAACAGCTCTGCCAAGGCCCAGTAGAAGTTTGGGACCTGCAGGTGGTTTTTGTTCACAGAGAGGAGCAAGGGCAACATCGGGGCAGGGGCTGCTGCAGGCTGGGGAGCACAAGCAGAGTGGATGTGAACACCAGTCCAGGATGGCTCCAGTGGCTGTGGTTACCACTGCCCCACTGCACGACGTGCTCTGACCTCCTGTGGGATCCCCCATCCTGCTGCAGCATCCCTTCTGGACCTGCTGTGTGCAGCACACGACCCACTGTGGGATGTCCTCCAGCAAGCCCTGGGATGAGCTCCTAGACCTGCTGCGGGATGTCCACTCCAGACCTTATGTGGGACATTCTCCATACCTGCTACAGAATGTCCCCCAGTCAGCCCTGGAATGAACCCCCAGACCTGTTATGGGATGTTCCTTAGCCAGCCTTGGGCTGTTGCCCAACACTTGCTGTGGAATGCCCCCCAGGTCAGTGCTGGGATGTCCCCAAAATGCTGTGGGATGTCCTCCAGACTTGCTGTGGGATGCTCCCCTCCAGCCCTGGGATGTTCTCAGACTTGCTGTGAGATGTCCCTTAGACTTGCTGTGAGAGGTCCCCTTAGCCCTGGGATGTCCCCCAGGCAGCGCTGGGATGTTCCCTTAGACTTGCTGTGAGATGTCCTGGAGACAACCTTGGGATGTCCCCAAGATGGTGTGGGATGTCCTCCAGACACACTGTGGGATGTGTCCCCCGCTCCGCAGAGTGCCCCCATCCCTGGCTGTGTGCCCCATCCCTGGCTGGGTGCCCCCATCCCTGGCCATGTGCCCCATCCCTGGTGAGGTGCCCCATCCCTGGTGGGGTATCCCATCCCTGGCCGGGTGCCCCATCCCTGGGCTGGGTGCCCCATCCCTGGTAGGGTGTCCCTATCCCTGGCTGGGTGCCCCCATCCCTGGTGGCGTGTTCCCATCCCTGCTGGGGTGCCCCATCCCTGGCTGGGTGCCCCATTCCCTGGCCGAGCGCCCCATCCCTGGTGGGGTGTCACCATCCCTGGTGGGGTGCCTGATCCCTGGCAGGGTGCCCCATCCCTGGCGAGGTGTCCCATCCCTGGTGGGGTGCCCCATCCCTGGCCGAGTGCCCCATCCCTGGTGGGATGTCCCCATGCCTGGTGGGGTGCCCCCATCCCTGATGGGGTGTCCCCATCCCTGGCAGGGTGCCCCCATCCCTGGTGGGGTGCCTGATCCCTGG
>VWZG01005582.1:180646-201321 GCA_013396735.1 Grallaria varia | reverse complement strand
GGGGCGGGCGGGCGGCGGCGGGGCCGGGGCTCGGGGTCTGCCCGCGGCGCGCGGGGAGCGGGACCGAAGGGGCTTTCCCGGGATGAGCGATGCCGGGAGAGACGGGCACGCTCCGCCGGGAGGGATGCCCGGAGCTGGTCCCTCCGGGCTGAGCGCTGCCGGCGCTCGGGGGTCTGCCCGGCATCGGGGGATGCCGCGACGGAGGGGCGAGGGATGCCCGGACCGAGGGGCTCTCTGGCGTAAGTGCTAATGAGGACGTGGGAGGGAGAGCTGTGCCGGGCGACCAGTGATGCCAGGGAGGGCTTGGGGGCCGTCTGGGGTAAGGGATGCCGGGACGTGGCGTCCCTCCGGGATGAGGGATGGCCGGAGCTGCGGGGCTCTGCGAACTAAGAGTTATCAGGGCTTGGAGGGCTCTGTGCCGTGGGGGATCCCAGGATTTGGAGGGCTCTGTGCCGTGGGGGATCCCAGGATTTGGAGGGCTCTGTGCCGTGGGGGATCCCAGGATCTGCAGGGCTCTGTGCCGTGGGTGATGGCAGGATTTGGAGGGCTCTGTGCCGTGGGGGATCCCAGGATTTGGAGGGCGCTGTGCCGTGGGGGATCCCAGGATTTGGAGGGCTCTGTGCCGTGGGGGATCCCAGGATTTGGAGGGCTCTGTGCCGTGGGTGACCCCGGGATTTGGAGGGCGCTGTGCCGTGGGTGACCCCAGGACTTTCGGGTCCCTGCGGTGAGGGATGGCACAGGGTGAGGTTTGCCCCTTTGGGGCGAGGGATGTCTGGACTCAGTGAGGGGTTGTCTCCAGGCAGGTCCAGGAGCGTGCAGAGGTTCCAGCTACTTTTCCAGGGCTGGAGCTGTCCTTGTCACCCTCCATGCAGCTCCAGCTGCCCCCAAACCTGCCCTGGAAGGTCTGGATCGGGGCACTGCACTACTTGCTGTGCCCCCCGAGTTCCTCGAGCTGCTCCGGTCCCTCCACGTACAGGGCAGGATTGCAATCATCGTGAAATGCTGCTTCTTTTTCTTTCGTTTCTTTGAGTGTAACTGTGCTGCTTTTTCACCTTGATAGCCAACCCCTTGCAAATGAATCTCTGTTGTTTGTTGTTGTTTTTAGGCTCGAGATTGACTTTGGTCATGAAAATATTTTTTTTTCTCAAACGTTATTTAACCCAAAGCATTGCATCACTCTGAAGTAAAATTATTTTTTTAAAGTGTTTGTTTTGGATTAATAACGCAGCACTTGCATTCCTTCGAGAGCTTGCTTGTCTTTTGCAAGCATCCGAAGTTGTACTCAAGGCAGCAATTTCTCCATGGCTGTCCAGGCTCCCTGGCCAGACCACTAAAGTCCATGAAAGAGCTTGTGGGCATTTTTCTGGAAGTCAGATCAGTTACCAGGACTGATAATTTCTTCGAACGGAGAACGTGAAGAAAATTTTTAATATCTGAGAATTTCAAGTTCCTTTTAAGTAGAAACATTCCCAGCAAGACAGGAGCAGTTTATCTGTTACTAGAGTTGAGGCTACACCTTTAAAGATAATTAATCCATTAAATAAAGCAACTGTGAGGCAGTGAATAATAGATTAGGGGCAAAGCAGATTCAAAAAGTAAAATAGAACTAGAAAATATTACTTTTTTAACTATTGCAGCGCGTTTCTGCTTAAATCACTTTGATGCATTTTTGGCTTCTGCGGGCAAATCTCAGATGAGAACTGACGTAAGTGTTTGTGTCTCAGTCTTCTGAGCCTGCAAGGTGCTTTTCCTTTGCAATTTAATTGATTCAAACTTTCCTCACTTCAGTGGTGGTTCATGTGCTGACTCCAGTTGCCTTTGCAGCTGGCATTTCCCCTGGGAAATATTCTTGAGCCGGTTTTCCAGAAAACTGTGTTTAAATGGGGTGTTTGCATGATGTCCTGGGAAGATTAGGAGTAGCAGTATGAATTACACACTGCAGATAAGGTGTGGGCAGGAGCGTTTGGGTTGAATATTTTCAAAACTTGTCATACATTTTTGGAAAGGGAGCCTGAAAAGTTCTGCCAGATGTAAATATGTGTGTGTGAGTTTAGAAAGAAACTGTTCAGCACAGACATTGAGACTCTTGCTTGCCAGGGTCACACTCAGGTGTGTGTTTCAGCTGAGTGGTGTTTCACCCCAGGACCAGTCCTATGGAGATGGATGGGGTTTGTGATACACAACTGAGAATAAAAGGGAGCCAGGAGCTCACTGGTGAGAAATAGCAAAGCCTGTGACTCCAGCAGAGCAATGGACACTGGTGTGCCTGAGGCAGCCAAAATCACTGGACTTGCACTTTTATTTATTTGTTTTATATTATTTGTTTGTTTATAGGTCAGACAGTGAATGTTACCTACCTGGCAGGTTCTAGTGGTAGTTTTATGGCCATATTAGTCTTGGAAGTAAATACTCTTGTGTTTGGGCTCACCTGCAGTACAGAACTGTGTGTTTAGGAGCTGTTTGGGTTACACACACTGTTTAGTTGCTTGATCCTAATGCAACAGCTTCTTCCTAAGCTACTGGCTGATCTTTAAATATGTATTTTGATCTGGCTTCTGCTGGTCAAACCAGTGCGATACGTACCCAACAGAGTACAGTCTAAAGGCATTTATCATGTAAGTCCCAAGGTCGGATCTGTAAGTTTCTCCCTCAAGAGAATGTTTATTTTGATATGTGCCTTCCCCAGGACTCTTATCATCTTTCACGTGTGTTTGTATGAGTTGCCTGTTCATGCAGTGCTACCAGTGCTTGGGTCTGTCACTGCTGGTTCAGACAGTGAGAGCAGTGAGTTAGTCCAGCTTACATTTGGGGCGTAATCAGAACCTTCAGCTAAGGGCATTTCTCATCAGAGAAAGGAGTCTGGGTTTTGTATGAAATTCATATAATAAAAAGTCTGATAAGCTTTTGATTAAAAAGTAGCTGAAAGATGTGCAGTAACTTGTTTTCAAACCCTAACATGCAAATTGCTCCTCATGGTTTGTGGTTTTTGAAACATACCCATTAGTTTGAATTTTGGTTTGTGCTTATCTAAGCTGTATTGGGCAAGTGGCTAAAATATTTTTGCCTCCCTTGAAGGGGAATGAGACCACAGCAGCATTTTTTGGATGTGGACACTTGCGCCAAGTTTTTCTAAAGTCCTCTTTTAGTTACAAGTAATTCTGGATAGCAACCACAGAACCTGTATTTAAACTTCTATTTTAGCTACTTCCACTTGGACTTCTCTAAGAACACTATCATGCAGTCTTGCAAAGGCACTCAACCCTATGATATTATCATAAGAAATTAGAAGGAATAGTTGCTTAAAAGTCATTAAATTAATTAATGGTTGATTTCCTATCTTAGCTTCTCCACAGACTGTTTTGGTGACAGGTTTAGTGTGGTGAGTCCTGGCTCCTGCCTGAGCTCACTCAGGCGCTGATCTGGGAAAGCGAGTGGCACATGCCATGGGCCATCAGTGCTCCGAATTTGGGACTAGAAACCACTGACAGCTCTGGATTTGTCCCTGAGCAGGGACATGTGTGGTCCGTGTGCAATCCTGGCATGAAACAACCTGGGCTCAACTCCAGAATGTGCCAGGAGCCTGTGTGTCCAGATCTGTGGGAGTTACAAGTATTGAATCAGCCGTAAATCTGATTATTCAGCCTTAATGAGCCATGATAACTTGCGGGGTGTCAGAGGCAGCTCTCGAGCACCCGCTCTGTCCTGTTTGTGGAGTTTGATTTGTCGTTCATTTAATTTGCCCCACGCTGTGTTGAACTGCAGGCCTGCGACCGGGACCAGCAGTGCGGCGGCGGGATGTGCTGCGCGGTGAGCCTCTGGATCCGCAGCCTGCGGATGTGCACGCCGATGGGCAACCTGGGCGAGGAGTGCCATCCTTTGAGTCACCGAGTGAGTACGTCACCAGGGGGGCTGCGGGGCCCGAGCTGGCAGGGCTGAAAGAAGCGGGAATGTCACACTGCATAAAAACTGTACGTGGTGAACGGGCAGGGACAGGGAGACGTCCCAGTCCTTACAATACCCAGAGATTTGCATCCGTATGGGAACAGCGCTGAGGCACCTACGTAAGGAAATACATCACTGTCAGAATCATGCGGGAGAGAACCAGAGGATGAAAGCACTACACGCTTTCTGGATTGTTTACCTGTTACTTTGTTGTTGCTGTTTTGTCTCATTACGTGATGCGAAGCAGCATTAGCAGTTCCCGTGCCCATCCCCGCCAATGCTTACTCGTGTGAGCAGGGCTGTAGCAAATGTCATTGCCCCCAGTGGAAGTGGACAAGATCCTACCGCAAGCATAAAAATGTCACCAGCCAGTCCTGGGACACCTGGTGCGTTGAGAAGCCATTGAGAAGGTGTTGACACACACTTGGACTTGAGAAAACTCACCACAGACTCTCTTTGCTTCTATTCTAACTATTAATTTTAAATGCATATGTATGTATACATATATACACCCCCACATATATATAACTTTAGTTACATATTAGTACATTATTTGATGATACACTGAATTATTAATATAATGATTTTAACAAGTACATTTATTTAAGGCTATGTAATTATGTATATTCTATGCAGTATGAAAAAAAAAGCTGTTTATTTAAAAGTAATATGAAAGACTGAATGGAATATTACCAGGGAGCTTGAGAACTTGGTGGTCTTCAGAGCCATCCTCAGGGAAGAGCATGGCCCAAAAGTCATCACAATGGAAAGATATCAAGGCAATAAATTCAGATTATAAAAGTGCAGCTAGTTAGTGGCCTCTCTCACCCTTTCATCCAATGCCTGACTTCTCAGCTCATTATCTATGGTTATTTTCTTAGTTTTAAGAAGTCCAAGGCTCTGTTCTATTATAGTTAAATTTTTTAATTTTCTGCTGTCATATGTTCATTTTTACTATGTAATGTAGCAGGTTTTTCTTGTAAGGACTCTTACATTACCAAGAGACAGGATAAGAGAAATTGTCATCTAGGTTTTTTATGAGCTTACTGCTATGGGGCAATAATTTATACTGTGTGATATATTTTAAGCTGATTGCCTGCATAATTACAATCAGAGAAGATGCCTGTCCACCTAAGACTTAGTCAGTCACTGGTGTTATAAGCTTTATGAGGTTCATTTTACATTTAGATTCCACACCCCATTGCTCTTCCTGACAAACACAGAGCAAATTGATTTACCATAGCATGCAAAATGAGGTATTTTTAAGGATGGAGTCTTTGCTCAATGGTTCCTTCCCCCTAAATATTTGGGTAAGGAGCAGCTGGGTGCGTTGACCACCAAAACCTTTCATTTGCAGGCAAGACAGGTCAAAAGCTGGCACCACCATGGCCATGGCATCTCAGGAACCTCCAGAGGAGCCTGGAGGTGCCCTGGCAGTTGGGGTTGCACCTTCCAGTTTCCTCCTCGGCAACTAGATGGCGATGGATGGGTGCCATTAGCAGTGCCAGCTGGCATTTCGAGGCAGGAGCGGGCAGGGCTTGGGGCAGGACTGGGCAGGTGAGGTTTGGCAGCGTGGGAGTCCCGCTGAAAGGAATGTTTCCTTGCAGCAACTGTAATGTTTTGAATAAATCACCCGAGCCGTCGGGAGGCTGAGAGCTCAGGTCTTTGGGTTTTGCTGCAGTGCTGTGCATGACCACTCGAGAGGTGATTCCCACAGGTACCTGGGGTTGGTGACCTCTCTGCTCACGCTGAGCAGAGGGGCTGTGGTGGCTGGGATGGGGGAGCCCAAGGCTCCTTAGATAGCGCTGGGCAGGAGGCTGCTGCTCACCCAGGGCACTGCAGGTGATGTGAGTCCCACTCCCATGCCCCACACCTGGCAGAGTGTCCCTGGAGTCATGCTGGTCCTCGGTGTGATGCACTGGAAACTCTGTGTGACTTTCTCTCTTCATATTTCTTTAAGAGAAAATTTACACTCCGACAAATAGAAAAGTCTTGGAATAGTAAAACTCCAGGCTCAAAACACACAGGAATCTGGAAACGAGGGAATTAGGGTTGCCTGCCTGTCTGGAAGGGGCTTTGTACCTCTGCGCTTCCTTCACTGCATCCAGGGGATGCTCGGTGTGTGTTGCCAGCTGGCAGCACTGCAGTTCCCAGCCACGTCCCACTGGGCTGTCCTGCTTGCCTTCTGTAAAAGGCAGAGCTTGTGATCAAGTTGTTGGAGAGTGTCAGTGCATGTGCATCTCGTGGCACAGTTAAATTTGCCTAATGCAGTCCGTATGTGCTCCCTGCAGCACAGCGTGGCTGCAGGAGCAGGGGAGGAAATAAGAAACCACTGCCCTGTGGTGAAAAGGATCCTGCTCAAAGGGAGGTCAGATGAGGTGGCCTCCAGAGGTCCTTTCCAGCCTGACTGCACCGGGATCCCAAGGTTCCCGGGTCCTGCTCTGTGCCGTATGACAAGGGAGGAATTGGATCAAGCAGCAAGCCCTGCACAGTTACACCACAGAATGTGATGCTGAAGGCCAGTGTGGTTTCACAACAGACTCCTTTGTGGAACGGGAGTAAATGGAGAACATGTGTCCCAGATGTAGATTTACACAGCAACACCACTGTTAACGTTTTGCCCTTAGCTGTGGCTGGACCAGGACGTACAACGGGGTTGGCTTTGCCATCTGCTCTCCATCCCCGTGCTGCAGCTCGTGGGGATCTCTGGGTGTGGAGGGACGGGGACAGCATTCCTTGTATTCCTTGTATTCCCCCCGTTCCTGCACGTTGTGCCGCAGTGCTCCCCGTGCCTGACTCTGTGCTCTTTGTGCCCAGGTTCCCTTCTCGGGGCGGCGGATGCACCACACCTGCCCGTGCCTGCCGGGCCTCACCTGCCTACGGGCTTCTGCCAGCAAATTCAAATGTCTCCCGGACTTCAGAAAGGAAGATGTCTTTTTTTAGCAGGAGCTGCTCTGGGCTAGAAAGAGCCACCGGGTATTCTCATCTTCTCGTTATTGTGATGAACAAGGTACTCGCCAGGGGAAACCCTTCACCACACCTTCCTGCCTCACCAACATCAGCCGGAGATGAGATGCTGTGCTGTTGTGGCCAAAGTTTTCAGGAGGGACTCGCAGTGGCAGATGCTTTTATTTTGGGGCAGCAAAATGACACGTGCTAAAGCAAAACTGCTTTCTGAGAGCAGGGGCTTAACCATTTCTGAGCCATTTCATGGTCTTCATGGTTCCAGCTTAAACCCAGAATGAAAACACCCAAGTTTAGTGTCAGTTCTGGAAAATTTTGGCCACACTTTTACACTTCGGAATACCTGAACTGAACTTAGAGTTGAACAAGTGCATAGTGTGAAGCATATGACGATTGCCAAAAAACTGTATTTATATTGCATTTCGTATCTTTATTAATATAACTGTATTTGTAAGTTAGGCGCATCTCTAGGGTAAAGGTTTAACCAATAGATGTAGTTTTTACACTTTTTAAAAGTGACAGGTGGAACCAAAGCATTTCAATATTCAAAGCATTAAAGGATTTTGTTATTTTAGTATTCCAAGATGAGAAGTTGTTGTTACTTGAACTGGTGTAAAACTACCTGATCATCTCAAACTATGTATTAAGATGTAGTTTATATTAAAAGAAAAGGAACCCTGAAGTTTATTGTAATGGGCTGCCTGACTTCTTGTACATGTATCAAATTTGCTGTGTAAAAATTCTGTATCAGAATAATGGCAGTATATGATTTGATTTATTTTAATATTATAACATTATTTTGTCATTGTGGTTTTTCATTTTTATTCTGTGTGATCTGTCATCCCATACTCCATTCACCCAAGCTAGCAGAGTTCCTTATGGATAGCTTAGAAGAAGATTATGTGCCTCTGGCTGCTTTTAGGGAAACTTGGATTTTACAAGGCGTGAACTCCTCAATCAAGCTGAAATCTTAGACGATGGAGGAATCTTGGTGTAACTAATATGAGAGGTTTTTCTTGGCACATGCCTCAGAGGATCAACTTTAGCTCAGCAAACATAAGAGTTGTGGGTTTTCTATGAAATACTGTGTGACTTCATATTTACTTGTCAGTCCCCAGAGCTGGAATTCCAATAGTTTGTGTGAGATTCACACGTTTCTTGCTCTCAGACATGCAAACATATGCTGGAACTGGAAAAGTGAAGTCATTCATCTTTCAACAATCAGTGCTTTGCTGATGATGACGGCGGGGGGTTGGAGAAGTTGGCACACTCGCATCAAGGCAAAGACCTGTATGACTTAGAGAGGAGGAGGAACACCACAGGTACCTTCCCCTGGGCTCCACAGCCTCCCTGAGGAGGCAGCAAGGAACAACTGGGCTAGTTATTTTGCCAGATCCTTGTGGACCCTGCACGTGTAAGAAAAATAAATGTCTTGAGGGACAGGATGGCATCCTCCTGGCCCAAGACAGCCCAACCCCAGGGTGTCCACTCCAATGCCTCCATATCTTACTCCACCCTCTGCAGTGGTGATACACCATCTGTGCAAGAAGCAATAGAAGTTAAAAAAAAAAGAACACAAACCCACTGAGGTGCCACTAAAGGGTAATTTGCCATGTGCTTTGCATTAAGGTGATCAGGCACAAAGTGCCCGTATTAGATCTGTACTCTCAGAGGGGCTCATTGCTAACCCAAAGGGCTGGACTGTGCTGGTGAAAGACCAGCCCATTCCCATGGCAATGCAGGGACATGTGAGCGCTGCAGAAATGGACATAACCTGCGTTTAAAAACAACCCCCCAGCCTGATCCTGCCACTGCCACTCCCCAAACACCCTGTGCACCCACAGCAGCTCGGGCTGCAGAGGCAGAGCACACTGGGAGTCTGGGGGCTGCTTTTCTGTCCACGTCTACCACTACAAAATGAGCTTGATACCATGGACTTCAACTTACACCATAAGGGAAAATCAAGAAAGAATATAGATGTGTCCCACCTCTTGCTCCATCATTTTTTTTCTTTTTTCCAAAGCACAAAAGATGAGCCACAGCAGGAAACACTGGCCTTGCTCCTCATCTGGTTTATATCATTGTAAATGAGTGGACAATTATATCCAAGGACTGCCTCAGACATGCCAAACTGAGCTCCTAAGAGAGTTCATCAGACCAGAGCAGAGCAACTTTGTAGTTATAATTTGTGCCAATTAACTTGTGGGATTAAGCATTTATCTGGGTAATGAGAACAGTCCCAATTACAAGAGTTCAAAGTTCACACCACCTACAGCAGGTGGAAGTTCTCGTGTCCTGCAGATGCTCCTGGACAGGGCATTTGGAAGGTGCATCTTTGAGAGAGACATTATCCTGTACTCATCCTCAAGGGCCTTCTCCACACCTTCCCTGCTGACGTAGAAAAGCCAAAGGCAAAACCTCACTGTCCTACATCCCCACTATATTCACTTGGCAATAATTACTACGATTCCCCTTTTAGTAATTTAATTTTCATTAACTGACACTCACAATGAAGGTTAGTTGATTTGAGAGATCATTTTGGAAGGAAGATTAAGCTTTTGCATCCCAATTATTTCCTAAGGTCTGTCCTAATCAATTAATTTTTCTCTCCCATCCTATGGGAGATTTCCTCACCCAAGCACACACAAAGTCCCTTTAATTTCTTTCTGCAGAGGAAGCGACTGAGAGGGAACCCTCTATCTTTGCTTTACAGCGATAATGGGCAAACCAGTGAACACAAGAAGCATTTCAAAGTGTAAATGGCCACATACACATCTCTGCTTTTCCCTGGGGTCAGCTTTTGGCTTGAGGTGGACAGCACATGACTGATGGAGAAGGAGGCCAGTCTCAAGCCACCCCTTCCACCACAGGTTTTCTGCAGCCTCCTGTGCTGCTCAGTTTGCCCCAGAATCACCGTGGCAATAATCCCAGGCCAGGAATAGCTTCCTCACCTGCACAGGACAAAGGGAAGGGACAGGCCTTTTCAGGAGAAATCATATGAGAAAAGAGAACAAAACCTGTGCAGCCCTGGCACCACCTCAGTGGAGGGAAAAAGCCTAATTTCCCAGTATCCACAGTTTGTGAAGAGAGAGCCTGGTTCAAACACTTTCCTGTATTCGCTTCACTTACTGTGCCAACGTTTGGTATAATTGTATTAATATTGCAGTGTTGCCATTAATTATTAATAGAGAAGTGTGCATTAATTTTTAATATTATATGAATATTGATATTACAGATATGCTATAGAATATTGCTGATATCCCACCACACTGGCGGAGTTTCCATGTTTACTGTCGGATTTTGGGCTAGCAGAGGGCCATTGCAGGAAAACACGCAACCACATATAATGAGCTGCTGCCTTAATTTGTTGACATGCTCATTAGGAAAGGTTGAGCAAGGTATTTTGGGTCTGCGGGTGCACAGCTGGCTGAGCCAGCACACACCTGTGAGCCTGGGGGGCTGCAGGGAAGGCTCTGCTGCCGAGCAGGAGAAAGACCAGATGAAGTTCATCATATAATCTGCATTCCCTGGCCCACAGATGCCCCCTGGGAAATTTTGTCCCTTGATAAAAAAAATACAGTTACAAAGTCTTTGAGTGACACAAAATGAATTCTTCTGGTTGTGTGGTGAAGGGATCTCAGATCTGAATGGGTCCTCACAGAGGAGACGGGTCACCCTAAGGTAAACCCTGGTTTTATAGGACCAGTAGATGAAAGGCAATTAACCACGGTAAGGCTGAAGGTTATACCTGCGGTTGAGAGGGCAGAATGGAACAACACATACCTCTATAGAGAGGTCTTAAGGCAAGAAATGGCTTTATGTTTGATTTTATCCATTTGTAGGTTGGTTAGGAGCATTTATCTTGTTTCTCTAAAACTCCAGCATGTTGGAAGACTCTATATTTGGTCAAGAGGAACTTTGCTAATTCTTTGAGCAACTTATTCGTGGCGCCACATCAGCCCAATACACTAAAACAAGGTATGATAGCAGCAAGTATGACCATAGACTGAGGTCATTGCTGGTACCTCCCCCTGCTCCAGTAGCCCTCTGGTTTGTTATTTCTGCACAGATGGATATTCAAAAGAAACAGAAGGTGCTAAGAATCCCTTGATTTAAACAAGATGTCTCAGGAATTTGATCTTGACAATGTGTAATGTGTTTTCCAGAAGGAATTAGAAAATTGCAGGAAGAGAAAAGGCTGTGCAAATACAAGAGGATTTTGATAATAGCAAAATCAATGTGCCTTTTTCTGTTACACAGATATGAAATGGCAAACCAGCAGGGGTGCAGCTGTCAGACTAATCAATAATTCTGAGCACAGGAAAGGAGATGAGTTTAATGCACATAAAGCAAATCACCTCTTGTTTCTCAAGGAGAGTCTTGAGTGTGGGGAGACCCAGCCCAGTGCAGTAGGACACATCTCAATGATTTGCAGGTTGCCTTAGAGGATGGTGGCAACCTTTGGGTCACTCTGACTGGTCATCAGGGCTGGGAAAGTGTGCAGAAGAGGAGGAATGAGCAATATAACCATACAGTGCACCTGTAAACACCCCCAGGGCAGGAGTTTCCCAAAGATCTGAGTGTGAGGCATGTTGGTTTGGGGGGAAATGAAGGCATGCACAAGGTCAAAGTGACAGAAAGTGTCCTCTGCAAACCCCAGTTCACCTGTGAAACTGGGTGCATGTTACCTGTGTGCCAGGAGTGCCCAGAGCATCCCGGGCTGATGCTCCTTTGTACCGTGCCACCAGGTGTCAGCACGTTACAGGCATGTCCCTGTCCCTGGAGGGTTACAAAGATCACAGATCACCTAAAGCAAGTGTCTGTGCTTTATGCAGCGTGTGCCCACATCGCTGCAGCCTCAGCTGCCCTGGGGTGCATCGCTGTCCTGGCATTGCATCCCAGAAGGAGGAAGGATGGGCTGTAGACCCTTGTGGAGCTCTGCATTGCAGTGTTTGGACAGCCTATCTCTTCCTGGGCTGGGAATCCCACCAGGTCTCCCAAACCCCAGGGCTGTGCCTCCACCACAGCATCACAACACGTGGAAGGGATTAAATCTGGTTCTAAATGTAATGTGGTTCTGTAAATCCCAGGGCTGTAACACACTGCAGAAACAGACCGAAAATATGGTCTGGTTCCAGCTCAACAAGCAGGGCTGGGTCTCCTTTATTTACTTTTTCTCTTGTATGTGAGCACACTCGTGTCATTCCATGCAGGGATTTGTGGGCTCTTTTCGATACAAACAAACAGGTGTGGCTCTCGCTGCAAAGAGTCCACAAACCAGCAAAGCAGACATTAATTTCTAGGGAGAGCAAAATTGGGATCACCCTTTATTTGCTTCTCCAAGCTACACAGGAGCCCAGGCAGCAGAGAACACCTCTAATCTCTTCCATGGGACTTGCCAGAAGGGCCAGCTGAGGGAAAAGCTCTGGTGAGGCAATTGCAACTGTTCTCACTCTTTCCAAAAATTTCACTGCAAGCCTGTCAAATTAGTAGGGTTTTAATTTTTTTCCTTCCCAATTTCTTCTCTCACACGGGTGAAACCTTGACAGGAAGGTCCACGACAGCTTCAAATCCAATGGCAAAACTTCCTGACTGTGGTGGTGTCATAATTCCAGCTCCCTCCCTGCCCTGCTTTCATTAAACTTCCCAAAGCCACTAAAAAGCCTTTCAACATTGCAACAGAGCCTTTGACTATGTGGATTTGGTTTACATCAGCACTTTGGCTCAGACAGATATTGCACACAGAGCAAGAAAAAGGCTGTCTGGCTGAGAGTTCAGGATCTGTGGGGGGAGGAAAATCATCCCTGACACCTCTGTCCCCACCAGCAGCCCCATGGCAGGTCCTGCACAGCCCAGCTTCTGCAGCATCCCCCATCACCCCTCTGGGAAGCACTTTGGTGATGCTGAGCCCAAACATGTCCCTCCTTCCTTTCACACCACGGCTCCAGCTTTACCTCTGCCTGTGATGCTGCTGGTTCCTTGGCTCAGGTGCCCGCGTTCTCCTCCTTCAGTCACACTGCAGCTTGGCAGAACACGTTGCCTGTTCATCCGCCTTCCTCCACACCCAGATGTCTCCTGCAGCTCTGCTGGAACTGGCTCCTAAGGGGCATTTTGACCCCGGGGGCAGCCAGAGCTGGTCCATCCGCTCCGGGGTCACTGCGGTCCCACGGCACCCAGGGGACTGTCCCCTCGCCCCTGGCACAGCACGCTGAGGGACCTGCTGTGTAGTGTGAGAGTGCAAGGCCTAATGAGGGAGGGAAAGGAAAAAGCCCAGTTGATTTACTTGACTATCAAGCTGCTCAACCGTTTCCTTTCCATCACCCTCCTGCAAGCGCTCGGTGACAGATGGGGACAGATTGAGTGGTTCGATGCAGTGAGGTAATATTCCACTAAATCATTCCTCTCTCTCACTGTCAGAAAGCACCCAGACTTCAGCCTTTCCTCTGAATCTCCCTGTGTTTCCCTCTTTAATGACAAAGCCATTTTAGCTCTACCTCTCCTAAAATTTCTGAAAGGAGCCCTGGTATTTATATGTTACGATAAAATGGGTGTTTTACAACAGCCAGCAAAGGGAAGGAGTGAATCGCCCCGAGACAGAGAGGGTTCTGTTTACTGGTTGTTTGCTGCTGTTTACTGGCGTTTCTGGTTTTATTTAACTCCCCTTGTGCCGGGGCTGAGCCGCAGGGCCCCGGCTGGGCAGGGAGCAGGCTCTGGGCAGGTGTGCCGTGGGCAGGCGTGCAGGCTCACACCGCACGCCTCACACATGGAGCATCCCTTTTTTTTTTCCTCTGGATGATTTGTTCCAATGGTTAATCATCCTCACAGAAACACAAGATTATTCTTTTAATGACATGCCACTAAATAACATTCAGAAACTTTAGGATGGGCTTTCTCTTCACCGGGTGATGTCTTGATTTCTGCCTACTGTTAGTGCCGTGATGACTGGCTAAAATTAGCCAGGACTTCACAGTTTCCCCGTGCCCTTGCAAGACTAGCTTTGAACTTGAAAGCCTCCCACACAAAGTGCTTTGCGCTATCAACCTGGTCACGACAGACGTGAAAAATGCAGCACTGAGGACAGTGGCTTTCCAATAAATACATCCACAGTACAGCCATGCATGACTCGAGATCAAAGCCGGAGTGCAAGTACTGAGGTCATGAAACATGAATAGAAATACAGAAATGCAACAGCTTGCAAAGGCTGAGCTTGACTTTAAAGTTTAGTGATGAAAGCTTGTGTAGTCGGCGATTGTTCACCCGTGACAATGCTCTGCTCTTGCCATCGGTAGTTCTGTGCATTACAAAGGTGAGCGAGAATAATTAATCATTCTTTGGATAAAGTACTGAGGTGTGGGGCAGTTAATGACTTGTACCAAGTGAAAACAGGCTTGGAGATGCTCAGTGTCAGCAGCTCTAGGGAAGGTCAGAGTTCCACAGATGTCAAGTTGGAAAATCAGCTCCTCATCACCAGTCCTACAACTGACAGATGAGTAAGGATCTACCCCACACAAGGCCCTTCTTGGATGACATGGCACCAGGGGCCACCAGCATAAAGGGAGGTTTGGGGTAAGATGTCCATTGGAACAGCCCTAGCCCAGCATGACTCTTCATCAGCTTTTAGGAGACCATTTTCCTTGATGGTCTTTCTCTGATGGTTCCCTTTCTTCAACACATCATCTACTTTATAATATCCTGAAGCATAAGAACACCATAGCATAGGAGATGCTTCCTGGGTCCTATCATAATAGAGTTAATTGTAGCCTGTGCAGTGTTTTGAGTACTACAAAAGAAGCTGTGCTAAAAAATGAGGACTTTAGGGAACCTCTATTAGAAAAGAGCCCTCCTGCCATGTTTCTAATAATTTTTTGATTTGCAGCATAACTACCTAATAAGGTTTCTGGGGTATTCTGATACTGCACAGAATGATCCAATCTTCAGCCTAAGTTAATGAAGCGATACTTAACATCATTTTCTGACAATATGTGTCTGTTTCTCTCTCTGGAGCCACTTCCCTCGAGGTGGATCCTTGGCAATTCTGAGCAAACGGAGGTGCCTCCAAGGAGCAAGGTGACTGTGCTTAACCGTGCGGGGTAAGTGGCAGCACCAAACTCCATGCATCCTTTTCTGGGAAAAGAGGGAAAACACCAGCTTTGTTCTCCTCTGAGCTCTACACAGTGTGTCCCAGGGCATTCCCACAGCATATGGCAGAGGAGCCTTCTGGAGATGTAGTTTGTATCACATCCAGGTAGAGCCCCAGGAAAGAATTGTTGCTATCAGACTAGAGCCAAATTCGTGCCCTTTTCCTCAAGGCTGCTGGATTCACACCATTCTGGGAGGCAGCTTTGCCTCCCCTGGTGCAGACCTGGTACTGGAAAAGCAAATGCTGACAGCTTGTGCTCACCCTCCACCTCTAGCATGAGACCTTTACCCAACAAGACAATTTGGCTGAGGCCACACATTTCAGTTCCCTTCCTAACAAACAGTTTCCAAATCTAACAGCACAGTTAGAAGCCCCCCAGAGTACTCCAAACACCGGGTGCTGTAAATCAGAGATCCTTACGGCCGCTGGTTGGGATTTCAGACCAGTGCCATTTGTCAAGCTGGCCTGACATTAAAGTTTATATGGAAAATCTTCCACTGACTCCAAGTTTTTGAATGGAAACGTTTGTAAGGAATGTGTTAAATACCTGGTGAGTGAAGATGCCAGCAGCAACCACGATTTTTCCAGAGCAGCTCTCAGCACAACTGCAATTCCTCGCCACAGATATGCAGAAGCAGCTTGCTGTGACCTCTGAGCCGGACTGCGAGCAATCTCTGGGGGAGATGATGTTGGTATTTCCTGTGATACTCAGCACTCGTGGCGCCCAGAATATGGAAAACTATCCTGCATCTGCCTGGAGGGATACAGAAAAGTCTCAATCCACATTCTGGTCAAGCACAGGTCGGTGGAAGAGCTGGGAGAGCCCCACTGCTGTGCAGCCCACAAACCCTTCCAAGTACTTTGTGTTTTAGTCAGTGGGGATGAGGAGAAGGGTTCAGACCAGCTGAGTTTTTGCAAGTGAGCCCAGGACTTGCACAAGCTGCAATGGCCTCTCACACAGACATGAGATGTAATTATTGACACCCAGCCTTCCCCAGGCCTAGGCCGTTGGCATTTCTGAGTGAGACGAGCAGCACTCTGGCTTTTGGGACGTGGAGGTTTACAGCCACACCTCACAGGTCCCAACAGCAGCAACAATGGCTCCCTGTGCTAAGCCCACTGTCCCCAACATTATTTTTTTCTCTCTTTTTTTTTTTTAATCCAGAGCAGGTTTTCCTCCCCTCCAACACCCCTTCTTTGATATCGGTCAAAGCATTTAATCTCTGTGACCCACTTTCCCCACATGCAGACTAAAGGCTGCTGTGAGGACATTTTAGTGCCTAGATTTCAGAAGGAATCCTTATTCTCTGGTGTCTCTCCAGCCCTTTTTGTTTTTTCCCACTTTCTTGGCGCACTCTCAGCCAGCAAAGCGGTGTTTGTTGGTGTGCTGGCACCCAGTGGTTCAATTTTCTGCCACGTGTATGTCTTTGATATTTGGTTTCACATCTTCTGGAATTAAGCCCTACTGTCCAACACCCATCTAAACCGTGCAGTAAAGCTCCTGGACTTCACCCTCTTTTGTACTACCATGGCCAGGATCATAATCTGACTGACACTACGAGCACCTAAAGTATAAAATTAACTTCAAACATTAACTTCAAACAGCAGTGATTTTGCCCTCAGAGTACATCAGAAGTCCTGAGACAGCCCTGGAAGCTGCGTGCAAGCAAAAGGCAGGGTATACACATATCCTTTTTAATCTTCTTTGTATTCTTTTGCTATAGCAAAGCTGGGTCTGGCTGCGACTGATGGGTGATGGCAAAGCATGTTACCTTCACCAGGTAAGAACAGCTCACCCATCTAGCGAGGGCATTGCTGAGCTGGGGGATGCCTCTGCACAGAGACTGGCATTCAACAGAGCAGCAGTTTTGTAAGCCAAGTCTAAATAAAACCACCAGGTCACCCAAAGGTGAATTTTCATCCCCCGCATGTATGGTTGACTACAACTTGTGCTTAATTTTTCTAGAAGTGAAAATTCTGGTCTTTGCAGCTTTTAAGGAGGTTTTAAAATAACTATTTTCCCATCTCTGTGGTTTAAATAGAATCATAACCATACTACTTATAGCCTGGAAAAGAGAGAGGATGCCAAAATATCACACTTTTTAATAGAGTAAGAAAATATTGGCTTGGCTAGCAGCAGGATCAGGAAAAAGATGGCAACATTTCGGTTAGAGATCACAGTTCTAGGCCCCTGCATAGGCAGCTTCTTAAGGAAATATGATTCTGCAAGAGTTGGAACTGTGCAGACAAAGACCTAACAGTAAACCAGGCATACTTGGAACACAATTCAGAGCAACAGCATCCATGGCTTGCCCCACAGTCTTTGTAAAACAAATCTACCCCATTACTCTCTAAGATTCACTAAGCTATGAGCTGACATTCCAGTTTGAAACCATAACTAGCGCTGATAACCAGCAGCTGCTGTGATCTGAAGTACATGATAGCCCTCCTTCTGTGTATCCAGGTGCATTTTCAAACAGCTTTGGAAATGATCATGAAGTCTCTCTCTGTTTTCGAGACACCCAATCCGTGGTCATATTTCGTAGCCCAGTTCTGGCAGCACTGGTACAGTTCCACCTCCTGCTGCAGCTATACCAAAACCTCCAGTTCCAACCTCCTCCTTATGCACTGCAAAGAATGTTGCCTCTCTGGTGTTCAAACCTGAGCGGGGCGGGGAAAGCAAGGCTTAAAACCAAAGCAGAAGCCCCACCTCATTTCATTCCCTGCCCGAATCTGAAGCTGCAACTTTTGCCCTCTTCTGATCTTCCACACGTGTCCCTTCTGTGCTCACTTCACAGTCAGGGCAGCTATTTCTGAACTGGTGTCTGCCAACTTAGGACTACTCCCTACAGAAATAATCATAGCATATGCAGATTTATTCATGTAAACTGAGCCTATTCCTGTCATTTTGTGTGCGACTTGCTCCAGCACGTTTGTTAAATGTTACATGATCCATCAGAAAGGGAAGCAAATCAGGGACAGCTTCCTCTGAGACAGCTAAAAAGTTGTCAGGATGCTGCCATCAGGCTATTGGTTGAAATACTCCCAGAGAAGTTTTAGTAGAACAACAGAGCAGGTTAAAATGCCACGCTTAATTAATGTAAACTTCCCTTTAAGAATACAGTTTATAAATGAGTACAGTATTAACCAAGCCACCATGTTAAAAAACTGCTTTGCCAACTAAAATTAGCGATCCACAATTACACAGTCTTTCCTGTCATTAACAGAATTTTGGTTTCAGTGGACACAAAGAATTGTGCTATTTAAACCTGTTGCCCATCATGAACTTAAGTCTTCTTAAAAATAGCTTTAGTCACTTTTATTGGTATAAACACCTAAATTGAGATCTAACAGCAAATAAGGATTGTGCTTGTCCATAATAACCTCGGCTGTGAAATCTACTCAGACACAAGACATACAACCTTCCACATACACAAGTTATTTGTCAGCAAAGCAGAATGCTGCCATTCTGAAACAATTACATACAGTAAAGGTTTTCAATATTTTATTAAAGAAAACAGTCAAAATGTACAAGTATTACCCAGGTTTGTAGGTAACTTCCTATAAAGGCAGTAAAATATGAATTTCAATCTAGGTTTTAAAAACTGCTATAGTTGATTATTTTTAAAGTTGGTATTTTAAAATCACGTTTCACAAATAGTTCTGAAATATTACCAAATGAATAGTGCAACAAGAAAAATTGAAATTAGTTCTACACTGTCTGCATGTCAAGCAAAAGTTATAACTAACTGCTTCAAATATTCAAACCATTTGAGAATGAATGAACCCAACAGCTCCCACCAAAACTGACTTCTGACCACATTAGGAACGTCCTCTTCTTGTTCTTCACTTAAAATCAAATAATAATAAAACAACACCTCTTGAGGTCATCAAAAATAATTTCAGTATAAAATTGTCTTGGCCCTTATCAAATATTACATGAGTAAAATTGTTAAGCCTTTATCAAAACAGACAGGAATAGGGAAACAAAAAGAAAATGTCATGGCCTTAATCCGTATCTGTTGGAATCGTGTTTAGAAACATTAGAAGCAAGACCAGAAACTTGGAGCCCTGTTTTGTTTTTAAAAACCACACAATCACAAAGAAAAACAGCTTCTTACTGCCTAAGGTTTGGGGGTGCTCTGCTCAAGCACCTGTTCCCTTAGACAGCAACTCGTTATGTTCTGAAGAGAGCATACGCAAAATATAGAAAAATAAATAAAAGAGCTTCTTACAGCCTAAGGTTTGGGTGCTGGGTGGTGGTCTAGTCTGTCCCCCACAGGTCACACTCTCTTGAGATCATATGCAGAAACATGGAAAATTATATCCATCTTTCTTTTTCAGAAAGAGAAAAGCCCCCCTACATCCCAAAGCTCTTGAGATCGCAAAGGATGGTGCCCTGGGTGCTCTGGATGCTTTGGCAGCACGGGAAGTGGGCTCGGAGGCAGACCCTGAGCTCCTTGTTGAAGATGAAGCAGAGGATCGGGTTGACCCCTGCCTGGGCAAACGTCATCCAGACGGAGGTGGTCAGGTAGACCTGGGGGATGGAGCTGGCCTTAATGAAGACCCGCAGGTAGCAGGCCACGATGTAGGGGGACCAGAGCAGCAGGAAGAGCAAGGTGATCATGTAGAACATCTTGCAGAGCCTTTTCTCCATCTTAAACTCCTCCAGCACCAGCAGCCTCTTGATCTGGCTGTGGGTGGCCTGCCTGATGCCCACGAGGGTGGGCGGCGTGGGGCCCCGGCCAAAGCCGGCCGTCCAGTTCGCCGCCGCCTGGCCGGTGGCTCCCGGCCCGTGGAAGGTCCAGTTCTGGCTGATGGCCGGCACCAGCTGGGCCGGCTTCATCTTGCGGTGGCCGTGGATGAAGAAGAGCAGCTTGATGTAGACCAGGTGGGTGGCGGCGATGACGGCCGCCAGCATCAGCATGAAGCCCAGCGTGTCGTTGGCCTTGACGTAGCGGTGCTCGAAGATGCACTGTTCCTCCTCGCGGATGAACTTGTAGGTGCCCACGTCAAAGACGGGCGGGAAGGCCATGGCCATGGAGAGGGTCCACACCATGCACACCACCGCCAGGCAGGTCCAGCCCGTCATGCGCTTGGCGTAGAAGCGGTGGTGGGCGATGGCCATGTAGCGCGTCACCCCCACGCAGAAGAGCAGGAAGGCGGCGTGGAAGCAGAAGAGCACGGCCAGGAAGGCCAGCACCTTGCAGCTGAGCGGCCCGTGGGGCCAGGCGGCCCCGCTGCGCACCGACAGCATGACGAAGGGGAAGCAGGCGAGCGAGCGGAGCCCGTCGGCCAGGCAGAGGTCCAGCAGCAGGTAGTAGGGCGCGCGGTGCAGGTGGCGGTCCTTGAGGATGAGCCAGGCGAAGAGCACGTTGCCGGCCAGGCTGACGCAGAGGATCAGCCCCAGCGTGGCGAGCTTCAGCCCGGAGGCGCTCAGCAGGCCGCCGGCGCTCGGCAGGTGCGGGCTGCTGCTGCTCCCCAGCTCGCTGCTGTTCGCCATCGGGTCCTCCTCCCTCCTCCTCGTCCTCCTCCTCCTCGTCCTCCTGCCGGGCGCTCAGCGCCGGGGGCTCCGCGCCGCGGCAGCGCGCCGGGGCCGAGGGCCGCGCCGCCCGGCGCCCCCGTGCCC